>JAPMLY010000870.1:0-50000 GCA_026401115.1 Tetraselmis chui
TGCGGGACTGTGACTGTAACTACGTTTGCGTAAGTTATCTTCCACACTAATTGTGTTTGCATGGTTCAATAGATTATGGGCCCCCGCCTCACGTCACTCAAGCGCGACAACCTGGTTCGGCGAGCCACGATCGACAGCTCTCCCGCAGAAGGCAAGTTTCTATAGACACCTAGTACTTTCACCTTGTAGTCGGCGGTATCGCCAGTATAAACTGCGATTTAAAACCCGCTACCACCCCTATTAAGTCAGCCACTCGACGGAGATAGCCAGCCACCCACACCGACCCACTCGTCGTGTGTGGACATGGTGCACACATGTCCAAGCTGGAGAACGGGGGGGCGCATTATCGGGTGAATACGCATCCACAGGTTGCACGCTAGCCGTAGCTTACCTTTTTTATTTTTATATTATCTTAGCGACTCAGCCGCCTGCGCAGCGCTCCACATGTCCTGGCCTTGGCCTCGACTTGTGCCCCACACTGGGTGGAGGATACAGAGAAGGTGCTTTGAGACACCCCGGGGCTACAGGCCGAGGGGTCGGCGGGCATCAGGCCGTCTCTCTGAAACCGCTGTTAGGCACGAGTCCGGCTAGCGGTTTTTACCGCTGCCTGTTTTTTATTCAGCTCTTTCTTTTTCGCCCTCTGTCGAAATGGCGCCGAAAAATCGAACTGCCGACTCTCCGCATGTTTCACCTCCTGACTCCCCTGACTCAGGCTCTCAGCAGAGCACTCTCGATTTCCCCCCCGGATACTCTCGCGCTGCTCCTTGCGCAAATGGCGCGCATTAACGCTCGCCTCGACTCGCAGTCGAGCCGAGGCTGTTGTTGTTGCTGCTGCGGGTGCTAATCCGCACCCCCCTGTCGCTCATCGCGGCCACGATGCTCAGCTCGAACCCGTCCGGGACAGCCACGACGTTCACACCCTCCCCCTGCTTGTGCATCCCCAGCTTGGATACGCCCCACCGGACGCAGAAACGGTCTTCGCTGCTGCTACTCCTGTAGCTCCTGTTGGCGACCCCACAGTCCCGTGGCGCCCCGCGAGCCCTCGCGTGCCGATGCGCACCACGACCCCTCGCGTCACGACCTCCAAGTTGATCACCTCCCACCACCCCCCCCTTCCCCCCTGCTAGATATGCCCTTCACCTCCCCGGACCTCACATCCCGGAGGCGCCCTCTCACCTCGTCCCCCCCTACCGTGACCACCCGCACTCGTACGGCCCGCCGCGTACCATGGCCGGCCGCTCTCCCTTTCCCGGTGGTCCACCTCCACCCTTCCATGGCCGGCATTCTCCCCCTGCCCAGCCTGGCGACCCCACCACCCGTGGCAGTCGTCGCCCCACCATTGACCCGGTGGTCATCGGCCGGGCGGCACACGAAGCCCCCGGCTTCGACAAGGACGCCCTCAACCGGTTCATGAAGATGTCGGTCCCCGTCATGGGCCCGACCACGGACTTTAAGCAATGGAAGAGGACCTTCCTTAATTTCCTCTCCATCAAGGCCGCATATCTCATTCCACAGCTGGCCATACGCGACTCCGGCGTTTGGCTCGACGAACCAGCATATCACTACGCCTACACGCTGCTTCTCCATGCAGCAGATGACCAGGCGATGAAATGCGTTTCTCCAGCCCGCCTTGACTGCGCCGCTGCCGCGTGGGACATCCTGTGTGAACGCCTCGACTGTCGGTCTTTTGCTCGCTCCTTGTCCCTCCTGGACAAACTGATGGTCAGACAACGCCCTGGTCAGTCACTCAGTGACTATGTCCATTACATGCGCCAAACCTTTGACGATTACAACGACACATGCCAAATGGTTGATGGCTCCGCTGCCATCCACCCCCACAACCTCGGTCTCCTCATGCTGCGCGGTATTTCCATCAGCGGCCCACACGGTCAAGCGAAGCAATGCGTCATCAGCGCCTTTGACACGGACTACCTCATGTCGGCAGATGAAGTGATGGCCAGCATTCTCCACCTCGCGCACAACATGGACGACGACCCTGCCCTAGACACACCCGCTCCGGCCACATCACCCCTTCCATCTCCGCGTTCGTCGCTGCGGGCCGCGGCTTGCACAACGGTCGAGGCCCACCACACCGTAACCCTCGCGGCCATCGACCCAACAAGTGTGGCGTTTGTGGCAGCCTCAACCATCTCATGTCCGCCTGCACTGCCACGGATGACGCTATCCTTAAGTGGAATCTCGCCAAGCGTAAGATGACCGTCCAAAAGTACGGCACCGCCGGTGGCACCACCTCTGCTCACGCTGCGCTGCTAAACGACGTCCCTGCCGACGACGCCCCCGCCGATGACACCGACTGCCTACCCACCCTCGAGGACTGCGCTGATGACTACGATGACGACGAGGTGAGTGTCCCCTTCAGCTCTGTGGCATTCTCCTCTTCCCTCGCCCCGGGTCGTAACATGTCACAGTTTTGAGTCGTTGATTCCGCCTGCTCGATTAACCTCACCCCTTTCCGAGATGACTTCGTGAAGTTCACGCCCTCATTGCGGATTTCTGTCAGACTTGCCTCTTGCCAGCTCATTCACCGCACTGTGTATGCACTCTACACCCCTGACCTATCATCTCGCTCCGCTCAGCGTATCGGCAGACTATTGAAATTGAAATTGTTTACAACATGTACCGTATGCGCCGGTTTTTCACCAAAAGCCGGATGCGTCGGCTGCTGTCTCTGGGCCCTCCCAACTATGCCATACATGGAACTTACAAGTCAGGGCTAGACCGTTAACCACCTAATCCAACCTCTCCAAGGGTGTTCGGGGGTTTTACTCCCCCCGGGGAGGGTGCAAGTAGAGGCGAAGGTTGTGTGCATTCAGGGTCGTGCGTGGAGGCAATGTGCGGATGCGTGGTGGGAGGTCGTGCGGGACTTGATGCGGTATATGCGTAGGAGGTGATGCAGCCATTGGACAGTATGCGTATGGAGTTGAGCAAGAATGCGAGATGTGTCGAGGCGTGCTTTGGAGACGAGTTTATCTGGAGGGTCGGTGCGGGCGGTGAGAAGGGAGGTGAGACTCGTGATGGTGGAGGAGTGTGGTGTACCGGTGCGGCTCATGACTATGGGTATGATGTCGACCACTGTGCCTGGCCAGTGGTTTCTGATGGCGTTCGCAAGGGGTGTGTATTTGGTGCGTATGAGGTCAGCTGTGTGCGAGAGGTTATTGTCTGTGCAGTATTTCCATTCCCCTATCTGGATTTTTTTTATGGATGCGTAACGTCGGCGACCGTTGGAGTGACCAACGAATCGGGGTTCGAGGATGCGGATGAAGTCAGGTTTATGTGCAGGGGGACGAAGTGGGGGGGGGAGAATCTCAGGTGGGAGGACGGCAGGGCACGAGGTGAGGGAATCGGGCGAGAGACCTTCGTCAGCAGCGACAAGGCGGGTGGGCATGTGGGTGGGGTGAGGTGGGTGGCAGTCAAGTGGGGTGCAGGCAGGGGTGGGGGAATCAAACGATTTTATGGGTTTGTTACCGAAGTCTGCGGTGATGGTTTCCCATCGCCCTCCGTTGTGGCGTTCCAGTAGGGAGAGTAGGAGTTGCAGAGCGCTGTTGTGACGGTCCTGTCTTAGACCAGACATAGAGGGGCAGTTACCGGCCATGTGGCCGTTGCTAGTGAATTGGCCACATAGGGGGCAGCGCAGGGTGGGGTTGTGAGTAAGTAGGCGGGTGTTGTGGACACCCCACATGAATTCTTGTTTGTGTGTGAACTGGATATTTGTGAGGGTTGAGTGTTTTTTGTGGTAAGAGAAATCGGCGCCGTCCTGCGCGGCGCGGGCGAGGAGGGCACCGTGTTTGGTTGTTCGCGAGAGAGGAGTGTGTGTGTGTTTTGTGCTGTAGGTGTGTGCGTCGGATTTGAGGTTGGTGTATTTGTAGGTTACGGGGTCCCCTAGCGTTTGTGGGATGAGGGTGTATGGCCATGTCCAGTGGCCTATTGTGACTTCAGAACCTGTGGTGTATGTAGTATCGGGTGGGTGACCATCCGCGACTTGGTTTGCGAGGGTGTCTGCGAGGTCGTTGCCGATGGAATGGTTGTGGGCTTTGATTTTGCCGAGGTGTGTACGGATGCCTGTTTCGCAGCGGGTTTTAAGGGTGTGTGTGATAGATGAGAGGGTGTCGCGGTGAATGTTGTGGCGGTAAGCGGAAGGGCAGTTTAAGTAACCTTGTATGAGGCGGAGGGAGCACGCACTGTCTGTGAGGAGGTGGGTGTGGCCAAGTTGGAGGCCAATATCTATGCCAGCTAATTCAGCACGATTTATTGTATGTGAGGGAGGGGTAGAGGTCACCATGATTTTGACTTTGGTGTCCGAGGCGGGGTGGGTAGCTGCTGCTCCGAGGGGGGTCGAGCCGCCTTTTTTCGAGCCGTCCGTGTATACGAAGTCCTGCCAGTTCCAAGCAGGGGTGCCTCTGGTGGGGGGGTACGTTAGATGCACGCGGTCTGGGAGGGGGTATGTGAGGGGGTGAGTTGGGTTTGGGGGGCGGTGGTATATACCTGCTGAGTGGGGTGAGTATGTGACAAAGAGGTGTGGAGGAGGGGGGGTGATGATGGGGTTGGGGAGGTGAGTGTCGTAGATAGATTCGAGAGTGTTGTGAAGTGCGGTCATGGCTGCGGGTGACGGGAGGGTGGTGAGTGCGAGGGGGTTAGCGACGAGGTATATGTCGACCATCCATCGTGTGCCGAATGGGGTAGGGGTGGGGTTGCCAGTGTGTTGGTCGGGGGGTAGGAATGTGTTTGCGTCATTGGGCAGGGTGTAAAGGTGGTGGGTGTATGGGGAGTTGATGTATTTGGAGTGGCGGTATGGTGTGTGTTCCCAACGGGGGAGGATGAGGATGGTTGCGCTGGGTGTGTGAGGGGCTGTGAGGTGTGCGCTGGTGATTGCGTGTTCCATGGCTCGTCTCATGCATTCGTGGTCGTATTCGGGGTTGGCTATGTTGGTGCCTTGCCATGTGTGTGGGGCATTGCTGCCGCTAGATGAGAAGACTATATCTTCAGGGTAGAGGGAGTGGTAGGTGTGGGAGTGGAGGGATTTATTGAGGGGGTCGGAGTAGAGTTCTGTCTGGACGCGGAATGTGTGACGGAGAGCTGTGAGTAGGTCTTCTCTAGTGGCCCATCTATTACGGGTGGTGGTGGCGGGTGTGGGTGAGTGGATTTCTGAGCGGGAACCTAGGCGGGTGAGGAGGTGGTAGACCTCCTCTTCGAACGTATGCTGCGAGAGGTCGGGGCGAAAGAGCTGAAAGAGGTGGCGGACGCGGGGGCCGTTAAGGGTGGTGACCGCGCGGCCGTCGGGAGTGCAGAGTATGGTGGTGTCGAGGAGTGATGGGTGTGCGTGGATAGCGAATTTACCGGTAGGGAGCATGTCGAGGTCGGGGTTGATGGGGTCATGGTTGAATGTGATTAGGGGGTGTGACCACGGAGGGGGTCCGGGTTCTGGCAAAATGGGTGTGGTGGAGGGGACATAGCCTGAGTTAAATGCGGTGAGGGCGGTGGGGCCGGAGGGGGTCTCACTGATGGTGTCGTGGAGTTGTAGGCACGGGGCCCACTGCACTTCGTGGAGGTGGGTGAGGTCGTGGTGTTGGCCGCGAGCACACCAGTCGCACTGCCATGAGGCGGGTCCCTGAGCTGGGCGGCATTGGGAGTGTATGGCAAAGTGCGGGCATGTGCAGCAGGTGGAGGAGGGTTCTATGTGCAGGGGGTCATGACATATGGAGCAGGCGGTGGGGGAGGGGGAGGGGAGGCATACCGATGTAGGAGTGGAGGAGATGAGGCGGAAGCCGTCGTCGAGTTGTAACTGAATGTCCCATTCCGTGAGGTGTTCCGGGGCCCATTCAACCATGTACTGCGTCTGGCCGTATTCTGTGTCCTTGTGTTTGGAAATGATGCGTGTTACGTCGCAGGGAGGGTAGTGGTGGTCTGAGGGGGTGAGGTATTCAGTGTCTAAGTGTGTGGTGGGTGCGGTGGGGGTGGGGTGAGTGGTGCGGGGGGTGTAGATGCCTGATGAGAGGGTGGGGGGCGAGCGGGGGAGGTGAGGGGAGAGGAGGGGAATCCATGAGGGGTGTATAGTGGTGGGGGGGGATGCTTGGTTGGAAGTGAGGCTTGTGATGGGGAGGCGGTTGTGGATAGTATCGAGGGGTTCAGTGAGGATTGCGGCGAGGAGGCGGATGGGAACTGAGAGTGGGGTGGTGGACCCCGTGAGTGTGGTGATGGATTTGCAGGATTTGAGGATGAAGGAGGATGAGGTGGCTCTGAGGAGGACTTGTGGCCACGAGGTGATGTTACTTTTCCAGAGGGGGGTGAGGCGGGGTAGGAGGGAGGCGTGTGTTTTGCGGGGAGAGAAATCGCAGTAGGCTTGTTTATATGTGTGAGGGTCGGTGATGTGTGTGGCTTTGTCCCGGAGTGAGGCGAGGAGGGCGTTGTCTTGAGTGGTGAAGTGGGCGCGGATTGTGGAGGCGATAGGGTTGGTGAGGGAGAGTGGAGGGATGTTGTGGAATAGGGTGCCCGCATCGCGTTGAGCTCGGACTAAGCACTTGAGTGTGGGTGGGGTGTAACATGTTGACATGATGGATTCCGAGGGCCAGTGGGAGTACGTGGTGGATAGGGTGCGTATGTGTGCGCGGGCCATGTGGCCTCTGTAGCCCGAGTTGTTCATGATTTTATGTAGGTGGCAAACTGTGAGTTGTGCGGCGTGGGCTTTGAGGGAGGGGAGGCCGTATCCTAGGTCTGAGGTAGGGCGGTGAAGGGCGGTGCGGGGAAGGTTACGTACCGAGGAGACGGCGGAGCGGAGTGCGCGGCAGATTTGTCCTTCTAGAGTGTCGAGTTGGGAGTCGGTGAAGAGGCCAAGCTGGAGGGTGAAATGCTTTCCGATGAGGAGTCCACGGATGACCCTGATTCTGCGGGATTGTGTTAGTGGGGAGGTGGAAAGGGTGGTGATGAGGGATGCAGTGGTGCGTTTGAGTTCTTGCCAGTGTTTGGTGAAGTTGAGGGAGGTGTTGAGTTCTACCCCTAGGACACGGTATGTGTCCTTGGGGCCAATGGAGGGGATGGGGGCCGGGGTGGAGTTTAGGGAGATGAACTGTGTCTGCAGGCGGGATGCGAGGAGGGTAGTGTTGGCGAGGGTGAGGGCGTTGCCTGTGCGCCAGAGCGCGCCGGTGATGCAGCATTTGCGGATGTTGACGGTCATGCCCGTGTAGGCGCTGAAGAGGGAGAGTTTTCTGAGCTGGATGGTCATGTTGGGGGTCGAGCCCGTGGCAAGGCTGAGGTCGTCGGCGAATCCGTGTCCTGGGTATGTGGCTGTGGGTTCTGTGGGGTCGACGTTAGTAGCGGGGGGGCCTGGGCGGTATCCCCGGCTTCCCACCGTGAGCCAGCGAAGAAAGGGTTCAAGGAAGAGGGTGAATAGAAAGGGGGAGAGAGTGTCGCCCTGGAGGGTTCCGCGATTAATGTCTATAGAAGGGGTGGGGCCATGTGGTGTAATATAGTCTGTGGTTGAGACCCCGTAGAGGTGTTCGCATGTGTCGACAAAGGTGGGGGGCATACCGAGTTGACGCATGTGTTTGAACATGATACGGTGGTCCGCGGCGTTGAAGGCGCCTTTGAAATCGGCGTACATGACGTAGATGTCTTTGTTGTGGAGTTTCGCGTCCTCCATTGTCATAATGAGGGAGGAGAGGGCGTCGTGGATACTGCGGTGTTGTCGGAATCCGTCTTGTTGGTCGCTGAGAATGCCGTGGGTTTCGGCGTACTTCGAGCCTGCGTCTTTTATTAGTGCTGTCCATAGTTTAAGGAGGTTATTCATGAGGGCGATAGGGCGGTAGTTATCGAGGAGGGAGGGGTCGCCTTTTTTATGTAGGAGGCATGTTGTGCTGTGGCACCAATCAGGAGGAGTGTAGGATTTGTGTGCTAGGAGGGAGAGGAGAGAGAAGAGGGCGGAGCGGGTCGCCGGTGGTAGGAATTTGATTATTTCATTGGGGATACCGTCGGGGCCGGGGGCTTTGCCGGTGCCTAGGGAGTTGAGGGTTTTATCGAAAGTGTCGCGGGTAATCATGTCGGCAAGGGTGAGAGAGGGGTCACCGCGGGGTTCGATGGTAAAGTTGTCGGGGTTGTCGGGGAGCTCCCATGGGGGGGTGGGTAGTTCGTGTGGGGTGGCGCAGCCGAGTTCGGAGACGAAGTGAGAGTGTACCGCGTCAATGACGGCTGAGGGAGAGGATGCGGTGGTTTTATCGGGTTTGGTAATGCGGTGGAGGGTGGAGGCGGCGCCGGCGGGGGGTAGGAGGCCGCTTTTAATTTTCAATCGGCGGTGGGAGAGTTTGGGGCAGGTGTCGTAGGCCGCATTGGCTCGAGTTTTCATTGTCTTTATCTTATCCGTGGTGGTGGCGTGAAGGAGCTGGCGTATGCGTGCTTGGCACTGTTGTTTGATGGCGTCAGGGGAGAGATAGTCGGTTGTGTTTAAGAGGGCTTGGGCGATGGGGAGGGGGCCGTTATTTTTGCTGCATTTACGGAGTTTGAGTATGTGAGTGCGTGTTTTATTTGTTAGCCAAGTAGGGTCATGGGACGCTTGGGGTGGGCGGGGTTTCTTGGCGGGGAGGAGGGGCCAAACTGTGGCTGCGTGGTTCATGTGATGGGAGAGGAGTGTGGTGAATTGTGAGGCTAGGGTGTCGAGGGTGTCGGGGGAGGCCGAGGTGTGTGAGGTGTTGAGAATTTCTGCGTGGAGGGCGGCCGTTTGGTTGATGAGGTCGGGGGTGCTGGATTGGTACGCTTTTATGTGGTCGGGTGAGAGGGGAAGTCGAAAGGTGAGTTTGCGCGTTGTGTGATGTGTGTGGGGGTGGGTGCGGGGAGGGGGAGGGTGTGCCATGAGGGAGAAAGGGGCGGGGATGACGAGGTGGATTGCAGAGTGGTCAGTAAAGTGGGAGGGGGAGGGGAATATCGAGCAAGAGGATGGTGGGAGGGTGTGAGGTGAAGGAGGCGTGGTGAGCCAGTGGTCAAGGCAGCCCCCGCTGCGGGGGAAGGTAGGGATGGGGTCGTGGAGGGGGTGGAGGTGGGATTTGAGAAGGGAGGTGAAGGCGGGTAGTCCTGTACCTGTGTCGGTGGTGGATTGGAAGTCTCCTCCCCAGAGAGTGCGGTGGTGCGGGTGGTCGTCTGTTAAGCGGAGGCCCCAGGCTGCAACCTCCGCGTAGAGGCGGGTCAGTTGTGTGGTGGAGAGCTGGGGCATATAAGCGCCGAGAAGGAGGTAAGGGGTGCCTGAGTGGGGAACGATTCTTAGGCCGGCTATATGGGGGATGAGGTGGGGGGGCGGAGTTAGCACGGTGGCAGACTGGAAAGAGGCTCTGCGGACCGCGAAGAGAACGCCTGCATTGGGTAGGGGCACAGTTGAGTGGCAAGGGCGGGAGCTTTTGAGGTGGTATTGGGGAAGGGCTATGCGCCAGCGCGACTTGTGTGTGTTGTGGTTAGTTTCGGTGAGGATAAGGATGTCCGGACGGTGTGAGGTGGAGAGGTGTTCCACATCCATGATGGAGGTGTGGAGTCCGCGGGTGTTGAGGTTGATGAAGTGTAATGGTTGGGATGTGTGATGTGGGAGGATGGGGGAGGGGAGGGAGGCGGGGATGCGGGGGGGGTCATCGGGGGGTCGTTCCACGGGTGGGGGTTGGAAGGGGGGGGGGATGAGAGGGGGTGAGGGAAGAGTGAGAGCAGGGGGAGGATGTGTGGGGGGGGAGGGTTGTGTGGGGGGATGTAAAGCGGCGAGGAGGTGGTGTCGTCCCTGTGGGAGGGGGGCGGAGCGGAAGGTGTGGTTCCATAGGAGAGTGTGGAGGGAGTACACGGTGGACCGGGGGTCGAAGGGGGGGGGGCTGTAGTGTTGGTCCGGGGGGGCTGTGGCGATGAAGTAGGTGTGGAGGAGGGCGTGGGTGCCGCATGACCACGCGCTGTCGGAGTCGTTTTGGCGAGGCGGGTTGAGGAGAAGGAGGGTGCCGACAGGAGGGGGGGGAGAGGAGTTCCATTCTGAGAGGAGGTTGAGAGAGCGGGCGAGGAGGTCGGACGGGGGGGGGTGGTGTAAAGAGTCTATCCAGGTGGCGGAGGAGTGAGTAATGTGAAGGAGGCCGAAGTGAGAGTTTTGCCATGTGAGGACAAGGAGAGAGTGGTTGGGCGTCCCCGGACAGGGGGGGTAGCCGCGGTTGGCGAGGTTTGTCCAGGGGCTGGGGTATTGGGAGTTGTGAAAGTGGTTATCGACTTCGTTGTTGGTGATGATCGTGTATGAGGCGGTGGGAGTCGAATGGAGTTTGGTGATTGCGGAAGCGAGGCAGGTAAGGTTGGAGAGGTCCTGGTATTGGCCCCACTGGAAGGAGAGGGCGGCAGAGGTATCAAGGGAGCCGATGGGGGTGGGGATGCCGTATTCAAGGTTTAAATCGAATAGAAAGTTGTGCATCGTTGTGCAGCGGGTGCGGGGGGTAAAGTGGGCAGGGAGAGTGAAGTTATCTGCTGTGTTTACAGTATGTCTGCGGATGCCGGGTTGGGGAGTGTGGAGGGGGGTGCGGGGTCTAACCTCGGGTTCGTCCTGGGGGGACCTAATGATGATAGTCGGCCTGATTGGCCGGGGGTGACCTGTGGTGGGGGTTGGCCCTGGGGGAGGCGGTGATGGCCGGTTGAGTGCCTGAGGGCTCCGAGTCGTCCTCCGGTAGGTCCGAGTAGCCGTCGAGGTCGAGTTCTTCTTCATCAGGAGAACCGGTTGGAAGGGGGAGGTGGGCTGGGTCAACAGGACGGAGGGGAATAGCAGGGTTGGAGGGGGGGTTGTGGTCGGGAAGGAGTGGGGGGGAAGGGAGGGCCTGTTGGTGAGTGAGTGAGGGGTGCGGGGGGGCACGAGGTGGGGGAGACTGGGAGGGTTGCTTGCGGGGGGGACGAGAGGGCTTGGTAACTCCTGTTGGGGGTGCGGGTCTGAGTGAGGGGTCCGTGGGGGGGCGGGGGCGGGGAGGGGAGGCTGCAGATGAGAGCGGTGTAGGGGAGGAAGGGGTGAGTTGTGTGGGGCAGGTAGGAGGGGGGGCGAAGGTATAAGTAGGGTTGGGGGGGTCGGGGAGGTGGGTGGGTGTCTGAGTGAGGGGGGGGGCTGGGGGTGGTGAGGTGGAGGAGTCCATGGGGCCAGAGGAGTCTTCTGTGAGAGTGGGGAGAGGGTGGAGAGTGGTCTGAGGAATCGTGGTGGGGGCTGGAGGGTAGGGGGGTGGGTGGCCGTGGTAGGAGGAGGTGGAGGCGGGTTGTGAGGTGGTAGGTTGGTGGAGGGACCATGTGGTATGTGATGGGGGGGCCGGGGTGGTGGTGAGTTGTATGTCTGGAAGGGAGGAGAGGTCGAGGGGTAGGTCAGTGTCATCCTGCATTTGGAAGTCAGAGGGGTCCAGGTCCCAGCGGCTGGGAACGTGGTTGTCGGTGAGGTGGCGGGACCATTGGAGGAGTAGGGCGGGGGGGTTGCGGTGAAGTGTGTGTCGTTTAGTGATGGTGAGAGGGGGTGGGGAGGGGGGGGTGGTGAAAATGGGGTCTGTGAGACGGGCTTTGCCGAACGTGGAGTAGTGGTGTGGAGTGATGATGAGGGAGCAGGATGATTGAGTGCGAGCGCCTCGATGGGTGTATGTGTGGGTCAGTGGGACCGTGATAGCCCATGAAATGCCGGGAACAAGGCCAGAGACGGGGGGGGGTGTGATGGTGATGGTGTGAAGGTGATTGTCAGGGGGTACGGTTCCAGGAGGTGTGAATGAAAAAATGGGATGGGATACAGGACCGGATTGTGAATGAATGGGATTCTTGGGCAGGTGGAGGATATTCACCCAGAATGAGGAGGGGTCGGTCTCGATCGGGGTTGGGGTGTCCAGCGGTTGGATGGCGTCCGCGAATTGAAGGATGAACTGCGCTTGTTCGGGGAGGTCCTCGAGTCTGCATTGTGGGTGAGTCGAGGGGGCTGATCCGGTTGAGGTGAGAGCCGCTGTGAGGTCGGAAGTGAGGAGGTCCTGTAGGAGGGCGATCACCTCTTGGCCGGTGATACCGGAGAACAGGGGGGATCGGATTTTTACACGACGACCTGAGACTTCAGGAGCTGAGGCGTCGCGGAGGAAGCGAATTTTCTGCTGACTCAGTTGTCGCAATAGTGAAGGGGAGGAGGTGAGAGAGGGGGGCACTGGACCGGCCGAATTAAATTCACGCTGGTGTGAAGTTAGTTGGTACAGGAGTCCTACCGTTATACAGGAGGTGGGGATAGCCAGGCAGACCTCCTGGAAGCCCGAATGGAGTTCGACCGGAAGGGGGGTGCGATCGTCGCTTTTCGGGGCTGTCGGGTGGTGTGTGCGAGAGGAGTTCGCTGACCAGCGCGTGTGGTGGACGAGTTCCTTGCCAATTATATTTTTGATGCGGTTGGGGAGATCGGTGAGGTCGTTGACGCATTCGAGGAGCCAGCGACGGGCCACCGAGCAGGCGGATGCGATCGGGTCGGGGTGCGGAGGGTCCGGCATGAAGACTCCATGGAGCCAGAAGCGGGCTATGTGAGGGGGGGTGGAGGAGTACTGGCCTGTAAGGAGGAGAGTGTCGATCGTTCTGGTGGAGAAGTCGTCGGCCTGTCCGGGGTTTTCAGTTGACCGCGGGATGGACAGGACAAGGGGGGTTTGGAGTCCGCGACGGAGTGGGAGGGGGTCCATAGGTGTTCCCAGTATCTGTTGGGGGTGGGGAAGTTGAGAGGTCGAGAGGAACGGGGTCAAGGGGTGACCCGCGAGTTTGTTCCTGGGGTGGTATATGTCCGTGAAGCGGCCGTGGAGCGGGGGATCCCTCACGAGCACCTGTTTGTAGGTGGGGGGGGGGGGGTGGAGTTTGAAGACATGGTAGTCGAGCAGGATGTCGAGTGTGGAGGATAAGTAGTTGACGTGTGTGTGGCTTTTGGAGTCGATGGTTGAGAGTAGTGCGCGTGTTGGCGGCACGCGACCAGGCCTGATGGGACCTGGGTTTGATGGATGTTGGCGGCGGACAGTGACGTCCGGACGCTCGGAGGGGCGCGATAGAGCGCGCCGGCCTCTGGGAGAGGAGGGTTTTGTAAGCGATGTGTATCGCGAGGGTTCCGCAGTACTTTGACGGGTACATGTGTGGTTTTCGAAGTGGATGGCGCGATAGCTACCACGGAGGGGGTCCGGGTTCTGGCAAAATGGGTGTGGTGGAGGGGACATAGCCGGAGTTAAATGCGGTGAGGGCGGTGGGGCCGGAGGGGGTCTCACTGATGGTGTCGTGGAGTTGTAGGCATGGGGCCCACTGCACTTCGTGGAGGTGGGTGAGGTCGTGTTGTTGGCCGCGAGCACACCACTCGCACTGCCATGTGGCGGGTCCCTGAGCTGGGCGGCATTGGGAGTGTATGGCAAAGTGCGGGCATGTGCAGCAGGTGGAGGAGGGTTCTGTGTGCAGTGGGTCATGACAGATGGAGCAGGCGGTGGGGGAGGGGGAGGGGAGGCATACCGATGTGGGAGTGGAGGAGATGAGGCGGAAGCCGTCGTCGAGTTGTAACTGAATGTCCCATTCCGTGAGGTGTTCCGGGGCCCATTCAACCATGTACTGCGTTTGGCCGTATTCTGTGTCCTTGTGTTTGGAAATGATGCGTGTTACGTCGCAGGGGGGGTAGTGGTGGTCTGAGGGGGTGAGGTATTCTGTGTCTAAGTGTGTGGTGGGTGCGGTGGGGGTGGGGTGAGTGGTGCGGGAGGTGTAGATGCCGGATGAGAGGGTGGGGGGTGAGCGGGGGAGGTGAGGGGAGAGGAGGGGAATCCATGAGGGGTGTATAGTGGTGGGGGGGGATGCTTGGTTGGTAGTGAGGCTTGTGATGGGGAGGCGGTTGTGGATAGTATCGAGGGGTTCAGTGAGGATTGCGGCGAGGAGGCGGATGGGAACTGAGAGTGGGGTGGTGGACCCCGTGAGTGTGGTGATGGATTTGCATGATTTGAGGATGAAGGAGGATGAGGTGGCTCTGAGGAGGACTTGTGGCCACGAGGTGATGTTATTTTTCCAGAGGGGGGTGAGGCGGGGTAGGAGGGAGGCGTGTGTTTTGCGGGGGGAGAAATCGCAGTAGGCTTGTTTATATGTGTGAGGGTCGGTGATGTGTGTGGCTTTGTCCCGGAGTGAGGCGAGGAGGGCGTTGTCTTGAGTGGTGAAGTGGGCGCGGATTGTGGAGGCGATAGGGTTGGTGAGGGAGAGTGGAGGGATGTTGTGGAATAGGGTGCCCGCATCGCGTTGAGCTCTGACTAAGCACTTGAGTGTGGGTGGGGTGTAACAGGTTGACATGATGGATTCCGAGGGCCAGTGGGAGTACGTGGTGGATAGGGTGCGTATGTGTGCGCGGGCCATGTGGCCTCTATAGCCTGAGTTGTTCATGATTTTATGTAGGTGGCAAACTGTGAGTTGTGCGGCGTGGGCTTTGAGGGAGGGGAGGCCGTATCCTAGGTCTGATGTAGGGCGGTGAAGGGCGGTGCGGGGAAGGTTACGTACCGAGGAGACGGCGGAGCGGAGTGCGCGGCAGATTTGTCCTTCGAGAGTGTCGAGTTGGGAGTCGGTGAAGAGGCCGAGCTGGAGGGTGAAATGCTTTCCGATGAGGAGTCCACGGATGACCCTGATTCTGCGGGATTGTGTTAGTGGGGAGGTGGAAAGGGTGGTGATGAGGGATGCAGTGGTACGTTTGAGTTCTTGCCAGTGTTTGGTGAAGTTGAGGGAGGTGTTCAGTTCTACCCCTAGGACGCGGTATGTGTCCTTGGGGCCAATGGAGGGGATGGGGGCCGGGGTGGAGTTTAGGGAGATGAACTGAGTTTGCAGGCGGGATGCGAGGAGGGTAGTGTTGGCGAGGGTGAGGGCGTTGCCTGTGCGCCAGAGGGCGCCGGTGATGCAGCATTTGCGGATGTTGACGGTCATGCCCGTGTAGGCGCTGAAGAGGGAGAGTTTTCTGAGCTGGATGGTCATGTTGGGGGTCGAGCCCGTGGCGAGGCTGAGGTCGTCGGCGAAGCCGTGTCCTGGGTATGTGGCTGTGGGTTCTGTGGGGTCGACGTTAGTAGCGGGGGGGCCTGGGCGGTAGCCCCGGCTTCCCACCGTGAGCCAGCGAAGGAAGGGTTCAAGGAAGAGGGTGAATAGAAAGGGGGAGAGGGTGTCGCCCTGGAGGGTTCCGCGATTAATGTCTATAGAAGGGGTGGGGCCATGTGGTGTAATATAGTCTGTGGTTGAGACCCCGTAGAGGTGTTCGCATGTGTCGACAAAGGTGGGGGGCATACCGAGTTGACGCATGTGTTTGAACATGATACGGTGGTCCGCGGCGTTGAAGGCGCCTTTGAAATCTGCGTACATGACGTAGATGTCTTTGTTGTGGAGTTTCGCGTCCTCCATTGTCATAATGAGGGAGGAGAGGGCGTCGTGGATACTGCGGTGTTGTCGGAATCCGTCCTGTTGGTCGCTGAGAATGCCGTGGGTTTCGGCGTACTTCGAGCCTGCATCTTTGATTAGTGCTGTCCATAGTTTAAGGAGGTTATTCATGAGGGCGATAGGGCGGTAGTTATCGAGGAGGGAGGGGTCGCCTTTTTTATGTAGGAGGCATGTTGTGCTGTGGCACCAATCAGGAGGGGTGTAGGATTTGTGTGCTAGGAGGGAGAGGAGAGAGAAGAGGGCGGAGCGGGTCGCCGGTGGTAGGAATTTGATTATTTCATTGGGGATACCGTCGGGGCCGGGGGCTTTGCCGGTGCCTAGGGAGTTGAGGGTTTTATCGAAAGTGTCGCGGGTAATCATGTCGGCAAGGGTGAGAGAGGGGTCACCGCGGGGTTCGATGGTAAAGTTGTCGGGGTTGTCGGGGAGTTCCCATGGGGGGGTGGGTAGTTCGTGTGGGGTGGCGCAGCCGAGTTCGCTGGCGAAGTGAGAGTGTACCGCGTCAATGACGGCGGAGGGAGAGGATGCGGTGGTTTTATCGGGTTTGGTAATGCGGTGGAGGGTGGAGGCGGCGCCGGCGGGGGGTAGGAGGCCGCTTTTAATTTTCAATCGGCGGTGGGAGAGTTTGGGGCAGGTGTCGTAGGCCGCATTGGCTCGAGTTTTTATTTTCTTTATCTTATCCGTGGTGGTGGGGCGGGGTTTCTTGGCGGGGAGGAGGGGCCAAACTGTGGCTGCGTGGTTCATGTGTTGGGAGAGGAGTGTGGTGAATTGTGAGGCTAGGGTGTCGAGGGTGTCGGGGGAGGCCGAGGTGTGTGAGGTGTTGAGTATTTCTGCGTGGAGGGCGGCCGTTTGGTTGATGAGGTCGGGGGTGCTGGATTGGTACGCTTTTATGTGGTCGGGTGTGAGGGGAAGTCGAAAGGTGAGTTTGCGCGTTGTGTGATGTGTGTGGGGGTGGGTATGGGGAGGGGGGGGGTGTGCCATGAGGGAGAAAGGGGCGGGAATGACGAGGTGGATTGCAGAGTGGTCAGTAAAGTGGGAGGGGGAGGGGAATATCGAGCAAGAGGATGGTGGGAGGGTGATAGGTGAAGGAGGCGTGGTGAGCCAGTGGTCAAGGCAGCCCCCGCTGCGGGGGAAGGTAGGGATGGGGTCGTGGAGGGGGTGGAGGTGGGATTTGAGTAAGGAGGTGAAGGCAGGGTGTCCTGTACCTGTGTTGGTGGTCGATTGGAAGTCCCCTCCCCAGAGGGTGCGGTGTTGCGGGTGGTCGTCCGCTAGGCGGAGGCCCCAAGCTGCAACTTCTGCGTAGAGGCGGGTCAGTTGGGGGGTGTAGAGCTGGGGCATATAAGTACCTATAAGGAGGTAAGGGGTGCCTGAGTGGGGGACGATTTTTAGTCCGGCGATATGGGGGATGAGGTGGGGGGGCGGGGTTAGGACAGTGGCAGACTGGAATGAGGCTCGGCGGACCGCGAAGAGAACGCCTGCGTTGGGTAGGGGCATAGTTGAGTAGCAAGGTCGGGAGCTTTTGAGGTGGTATTGGGGGAGGGCTATGCGCCAGCGGGACTTGTGGGTGTCGTGGTTGGTTTCGGTGAGGATTAGGACGTCCGGTTGGTGGGAGGTGGAGAGGTGTTCAACATCCATAATGGAGGTGTGTAGGCCGCGGGTGTTGAGGGTGATGAAGTGTAGTGGTTGGGATGTGTGGTGTGGGAGGATGGGGGAGGGGAGGGAGGGGGTGGTGCGGGGGGGGTCATCGGGGGGGCGTTCTACGGGTGGAGGTTGGGGGAGGAGAGGAGGGGAGGGGGGGCTGAGGGGAGTGGGTGGGGGCTGAGGGGGGGGGGGTAGTGTGGGGTGGTGGAGGGCGTCGAGAAGGTGGTGGCGGCCCTGTGGGAGGGGGGCGGAGCGGAAGGTGTGGTTCCATAGGAGAGTGTGTAGGGAGTAAACCGAGGAACGGGGGTCGAAGGGGGGGGGTTGTATGGTTGGTCCGGGGGGGCTGTGGTGATGAAGTAGGTGTGCAAGAGGGCGTGGGTACCGCACGACCATGCTCCGTCGGAATCGTTTTGGCGAGGTGGGTTGAGGAAGCGTAGGGTACCGACGGGAGGGGGGGAGGAAGAGTTCCAGTCGGAGAGGAAATTGAGAGAGCGGGCGAGGAGGTCGGGCGGAGGAGGGTGATGAAGAGAGTCAATCCATGTGGCTGAGGTGCGAGTAAGGTGTAGGAGGCCGAAGTGTGAGTGTTGCCATGTGAGGATCACGAGAGAGTGGTTAGGCGTCCCCGGACGGGGGGGGGCGCCTCGGTTGGCGAGGTTAGTCCAGTGGCTGGGGAATTGGGAGTTGTTGTGGTGATTATCGACTGCGTTGTTAGTGATAACTGTGTACGAGGCGGTGGGAGTGGAGTGGAGTTTGGATAACGTCGTAGCAAGGCAGAAGAGGTTGGAGAGGTCCTGGTAACGACCCCATTGGAAGGATAGGACCGCAGAGGAATCGAGGCAGCCGATGGGTGTAGGGAGGCCGTATTCAAGGTTTAGGTCGAAGAGGTAGTTATGTAAGACGGTGCAACAGGTGCGGGGAGAAAAGTGGGCCGGGAGAGTTGGCGGAAGCATGGAGGTAGTAGTATGTCGTCGGATATCTAGCTGGGTGGTGGGGGGTTGGTTGTGGGGTCTAACCTCTGGGCCTTGAGGCCCGTCATGTGGGGGACTAATGATGATAAGCGGCCTTGCCGGCCGAGGCTTGTGGAGGGCGAGGGTGTGAGGCTCCGAAGGGTCCGTTCGTCGACGTCATGCGCATTTCGGCGAGTAGAAGCTCCTTGGAACGGGTGGTATTTCGGAGCTTAAGAGAGGGTGGTAAGTGTAGGGATGGCGGGGAGAGGATGAGAGGGTAGGGGAGGGGGGATTGAAAAATTGTAAACAAGGTGTGGTAGGTATTAGAAGGAGGGCGATAGTGGGGAAATGTGACAGAGGGGGCTGTCGATATCGTATCAAATGTGCTTCGGGGATTCCGAGGGAAGCCTCGGAGCAGGCCTAAAGGAAGTGGGGACTGTAGGGGCGGGGAAATACGTGCATCGCTGAGAATGTTACGGGTTCGGGACTGCCAGACTGATTCTGTAAGGGAGGGGCGATATTTCCGGGGCATGGGGGTGCGCGGGGGGGTGGGTGATCGGTTAATTAATCGGGTAGAGCAGGTCGGGTGGGCTAAACTCAGCAGGGGAAGCACTGTCATTATCACAGCGACGGGCGAGTAGGGCAGAGCATGGGGCGTGTAAAAGGGAGGAGGGAGAACGAGTGCACTAGGTTATGCAGTGTGGTAATCGCAAGTAAGCGCGAGTGTCTGTTGAGTTAGGCGTGTTATCATGGTAAAAGTAAAAAGGGAAGAAAGGAAAAAAGAAAAGGGTGAAGCGGAGAGGCGCAACGACTGGAGCGAGTGAGGGGTAGAGCGAGGGAGCAGGGGGAGGGCAGCAGGGAGAGGGGTGACGGGGGTGACTGATCAGGGCGGTGGTTAGTGCAGTGGTAAGAATCAGGCATGTAAAAAAATTTACTGAGGAAAACGACTTATTGCGAGTTACATGATGATGCATTATTGATCGAGCTGTGCAGCTCTTTGGCTGGGAAGAACTAAGGTGGGGAGAGGGTTTCGATTTAAGTGCGCTGATAACAAGTGTATCAGTGCAGACTAACGGGAGGGGACGCTGGGTGCTAGACAGGGCCGTATTGTGGGACGGGGGGTGGCGGTCGGCGAGCGGCGAGTTCGGGCGAGAGGGAGCGTGTAGGGCAAGGGCCGGCGCGACAGGCCAGGCAATTTGAGCAGCTGCGAGTGGACTAGTGTAGTTGTTGGGTAGGAGGGTAGCATGAGAGGAGGGGGAGCGTCGGTGAGTACGGATCAGGGCAGTGGCTAGTGCAGGGGCAGGAATAAGGCCTGTATAATAAAAAATTTCTCTGATTAAAGAAGATGATTTTCGAGGTTCATGATGTTGCATTATTGGTCGAACTTTACAACACAGTGGCTGGGACGCACTAAGGTGAGGGAAAGGCATCGGTTTAAGTGCGCGGTTAATGAGAGTATCAGCGTGGGCTATCGGGAGGGGACGGGGGGTGTTAGACTGGTCATTACTGTGGGACAGAGCGGGACGATCGCACCGGTACAGGTCTCTGTGGGTTGGTGAGTCAGCGGCCCGTCCCAGGTCAGTGGTTGACCTGGGGGCGGCGAGGACCAGAGGCGTCTGGAGTCCTCTGACTGGTGAGGGTTCCAATGCCGGGTCCAAGTCTTGGGCGGATGGGGGTGGTTGGGGCACAGTGTTGAGTAGAGCGAGCGGATGTCCCGAATGACAGCTCCGGGGGTTGTATGGGTCCGCGGTGGGCGTATTCGCGGGCCGACGGTCCCGCATGAGCACCTGCTTGTAAGTGGGGAGGAGATCATGTGACGAGGACATGGTGGTCCAGTGGGGTTCGATCAGTGTTGCTGAGTTTTGTAGGTTTGTGTTCGGGTTTCGAGTAGGTTGCGTGTGTTGGCGGCACACGACCAGGCCAGATGGGACCTGGGTTTGGAGGATGTAGGCGGCGGACGGTAACGTCCGGACGCTCGGTGGGGCGCGATGTGGTGTGCCGTTCCCGGGGGGGGCGGGGTTTTTGTAAACGATGGTTGTTTTTGGAACGTCGTAGTACTGGAGTGGGTACATTTTCGGATTTCAAAGTGGGTGGCGCGAGAGCTGTCGAGGAGATGAATTTCAAAACTCTGGAAGCTGCGCCTTGCTGTGTGTACCGTCTGGTGTCGCTACGGATCCACTGACCTGGGTGAGCTATTGTGCCTCTTGTTCAACGGGCCCTATGTCCACCAGTCTGTCGCTCAACGGGAGGCCAGGCCCGGAGCGAAGACGGTCGGTATAGCTCATTCAAACTGCCGACCCATCCCCGGTATGTGGTTCAGTAGTACTTTAGTAGTACTGTGGATCTTTTTACTGTCTTTAGTGACGGTAGGACGCGTTTTTTTTTTATCCTATTGTAAGCTACTCTAGATATGATTAGTACATGTCTAGATCGGACATACCGATAAACTGTTTGACTCGGTACAGAGCTGTCGCTAGGCTACAACTCTCCCACTTCTGTTGTCCCAACACCACGCCTGTAGGCTGGTTGTCGCCGTAATTGTTCCGTTTGCGGGACTGTGACTGTAACTACGTTTGCGTAAGTTATCTTCCACACTGACTGTGTTTGTATGGTTTAAAAGGTGTCGGGACAACAGAAGTGTCAGAGTTGAAGCCTAGCGACAGCTTTGTACCAATACAAACAGGGTATCGGTATGTCCGATCTAGACATGCACCAATCATATCCAGAATAGCTTACAGTAGCTATCTGCAACTAATAACTATAAGGTATTACTTACAACACTCCCCCTGAAGGTAGCTACGGGATGAAGCGTTGCATTGGGTCTTGTCTTCCAAGGATTGTACTTCGGTGTCTTGTCAATGGTGGTCATGGGAGGGGCTTGGTGAACATGTCATCCACCATCTGGTCAATGGGGAGGTACCTCAACTTGATGGTTCCCTGCTCCACGTGGTCCTTGAGGAAGTGCCACTTTAGACCGATGTGCTTGGTCTTCTCGTTGACCAAGGCGTTATGGGAGTACGCAATGGCGCTTTGGTTGTCCTCCCAGATGGTGGTGGTTTCGGTGATGGGGGCGTTAAAGATCTCCCCCATAAGTTGCCGGAGGTGGAGTCCCTCCTTGGTGGCATCCGCCGCAGAGTAGTACTCGGCTTTACACGTGGATTGGGCCACATAGGTCTGTTGTTCGGACTTGTAGCTGATGGGCCCGCGTCCGAGTGTGAAGAGATAGCCCGAACGGGACTTGCGGGTGCTGTTGTCGTTTGCCCAGTCAGCGTCGGCAAAGCCTGTGAGTTGGAGACTGTGGTCCGTGCCCCCCTCTCCCCCCCAACGTCAGGCGCATGTCGACGGTGCCCTGGAGGTATCGAAGGCCCTTCTTCAAAGCATGCAGGTGGGCGTCCGTGGGGGAGGCTTGGGCTGAGCCGAGGATGCTCAACGCCGTGGAGACATCGGGGCGTGTGCAAACGGCTGCGTACTGGAGGCTGCCAAGGAGGCTTGGGTAAACATCCTTGGCCACGCCGGTGAGAGAGGGCGAGGTCATGTGAGCGAGGCCGGCGAGGAAGCCGGGGTCCATGGGAAGGGACGACGGTTTAGCGTCGGTCATGCCGTACTTGGCGAGGATGTCGCGCAAGTAATTGGATTGGTCCAAGGAGATGGTGCGTGCCGAGCGGTCGCGGGTGATGTGCATGCCGAGTAAGTGGGAGAGGTCGCCGAGGTCCTTTATCTTGAACCGTTCTCCGAGCTTGGCCTTGAACGATGCAAGCCATGCGGTATCATTGCAGGCTGCAGAAATATCATTGACGTACAACGCGATAATGGCGAAGACGTGACCGGTGCGGAAGATGTAGATGCACGGGTCAGAAAGGCATTGTTGCCACCCATTGTCAACGAGCCATGCACGGAGGAGCATGTTGAACTCGCGGGGGGACTGTTTCAGGCCGTATAGGCAGCGCGTGATGTGACACAGTTTGGACATGCCATCGCTGAAGCCGAGGAGCTGGCGAATGTACACATCTTCCTTAATGGGTGCGTAGAGAAACGCAGTGTCGATGTCAAGTTGGCAAAGCTCAAGGTCGCGGGCGGCTGCGATGTCCAAGAAGAGACGCAGGCTTGCCATGCGGATGACATGAGAGAACATCTCAGTGTAATCTAGTCCGTCGCGTTGGCTGCACCCTTTAGCGACGAACCGCGCTTTGAAGCGGGAGACGTCACCGGCGGTGTCAGACTTGACTTTGTAGATCCACGTGTTGTTAACTACCATGCGACCCAGGGGAAGGTCAACGAGTTCCCAAGTGCCGTTGTCCATGAGGGAGGAGTACTCCTGCTGCATAGCGGCTTGCCACTGGGGGGCCTGGGCGTTGTCCAAGGCATGTCGGTACGATTTCGGTTCCACACACTCCCGGGCGGACATGAGGGCGACGGGAGTAGGCGATGTGCCGGCAGGTGTGTGGTGGGGACCAGTGATAAGGTCGGGAACGTGAGGGTGCTCGAAGATGTCCTCTTTGGCTTCGCCCTGTTCAAGGTCACAGCACGCCGTCACGAAGGTCGAGGGGTAGTCGGACACGTGGGCAACCATTTCGCCGTAGCGTAGGGGATGAGAACGGAGCCGAGCTTGGCGAAGGGCTACAGGAGGGGGCATCGGGTATGGCAATGATATTTCGATGGGGTGGGATCGGGGTGAGGTGGCCGGTGCGGCATCTGAAGGGTCGGTGATGGTCGAGTCGACTAAGAGCTGTGCGCCGAAGCCCGGGGTGTCTTCCTGAAAGACAACATGGACGGAAGTGGTGATGCGGCGTGTTTCCGGGTTGTACACGCGGTACCCGGGTGCGTCAGTGGGGTAGCCGACCATGACGCCACGAAACGCCTTTTCACTGAGTTTTCGACGCAGTTTGTCGGGCACCTTGGCGAAGACGGCGCACCCGAAGACGCGGAACTTGGAGGCGTCAGGCGCAGACGACGTAAGGAGGGTGAGGGGGATGCCGCCATTGGGTCGGACTGAGCGACTGTATGTGCGGTTGCGGAGGTGCACAACAGTGTTGACAACGCATGACCACATGGAGTTGGGAACGGCCAAACTGTGGAGCATCGCCGACGCATTGTCCCGGATAGTGCGCCAAGGACGTTCGGCTTTGCCGAGTATGTGTTGGGCGTATGGGGCAGAGAACTGGACCCCGACGCCGAGTTGTGCGCATATGTGGCGGATTGTTGCAGCCTCAAAGACAGAGTCCGAGTCAAATTTGATGATTGGTGCAAACGCGCTCGATTGAGAGTGATAACGTGCATGCATGTGCTTGATGTCCATGAGGATGGCATCCAACTCCGAACACGCATCGTCTTTGGACTTGAGGAACCGCACCCACATGTAATGGGTGTGGTGGTCAATGACGAGCAAGCAGTAGCGAAGCCCATATGGGGAGGGGACGTTGACTGCTCCCCATAGGTCAGAGGATAGGTTGAGGAGGGGACGGAGAGGTTTCGCGCATGCAGCGGTGTTGCGCGGTGCAGCTGTGAATTTGCGTAACAAGCATGAGTCGCAAGAGACATTGTTTACATAGCTAGTTAACGCAGGGCTAGTCGGGACACCGTGCGTGTGCTGGGCTCGTAGGCTTTGCATGTTTAGGTGTCCAAACCGACGGTGCCACAGTATAGGGTCGCAATGGGCAGCAAGGGCAACACTTGGGGAGGGGTCATTCACTGTCGTTGCGGAGGTACTGGAGGGGAGCTCTAGCAGGTGGGGGAGAAGGTAGAGTCCGTTTCCGGAGGGCCCTAGCACACCCATTCTCGTGGGAACCACAAGCACACCAGTGCCAGAGTGAGAGGGGAAGATGAATTCACAGCCGCTGTGGGTCTGCATCCAGCTAACACTAAGCAATCGGCCGATGCGCTAAGCAGAGCGAGAGGACATGTCAGGGGTGTACAACTCATGGATAGTGCGGTGCATAAGTCGGCCGGAGGCAAGCCAGACTGAAATCCGGACGGAGCCACTGCCCTTGACGTCAACACCAACCCCTCCAACGCGCGAGGGAGCGGAGGGGGGTGTGAATCGTACGAAATCGCCTTTAAACGCGGTGAGGTTGATCGAGCAGGCGGAATCGACTACCCAGAAATGTGCGAGGTTACGACCGGGGGTTAGGTAAGAGGAGAAGGCTACGAAGCTGAAGGGCACACTCACCTCGGTGTCATCGTATTCATCCGTGCACTCCTCGAGGATGGGCAAACTGTCCGAGTCATCGGCGGGGACGTCGTTTAGCACAGCGGCGTGCGCAGAGTGAGAGCCACTAAGGGCGCCGTACTTCCGAATGATCAGTTTGCTCTTCGCGAGTGTCCACCGCGAGAGAGCGTCATCCGAGGCTGTGCAAGAGGACAAGATGTGGTCCGGGCTGCCGCAGGCGGTACACTTGGTATGTAGGACGCGACCACCGCGAGGCACACGTGGAGGGTGGCCTCGACCGCTGTGTGAACCGCGGCCAGCAGCGACAAAGATGGGAGGCGGTGAGGTGTGGGGAGCTATTGCGGCCGGGGCGTTGTCCTTGTCCATATTGTGCGCCAAGTGGAGGATGCTGGCCATCACGTCATCATCGGACAACATGTAGTCTGTGTCGAACGCGTTGATGACGCACTGTTTGGCCTGACCGTGTGGGCCGGTGCTGGAAATACCGCGCAGCATGAGGAGACCGAGGTTGTGGGGGTGAATGGCAGCGGAACCATCAACCATATGACATGTTTCGTTGTAGTCGTCGAACGTCTGGCACATGTAGTGGACATAGTCACTGAGTGACTGTCCGGGGCGTTGTGTGACCATCAAGTTGTCCAGCAGAGACAAGGAGCGAGCAAAGAACCGACTGTCGAGACGTTCACATAGGATGTCCCACGCTGCCGCTGCGCAGTCAGGACGTGCTGGGAAGACGCACTTCATCGCATGGTCAGCGCGTTGGTTCGCGATGTTTGCATGAAGTAGCATAGTGTAGGCGTAGCGTTGCGCCTTTTCGTTTAACTTTACGCCCGAGTCGCGGATGGCAAGCTGTCGGATGAGGTAACTGGCCTCGATGGCGAGGAAATTAAGGAAGTTCCTTTTCCACTCCTTGAAGTCCGTGGTGGGCCCCATGGTAGGGACATACATCTTCATGGACCGGTTGAGGGCGTCCTTGTCGAAACCGGTGGCCTCGTGGGCCGCGCGGCCGATGACCACCGGGTCAATGGTGGGGCGACGGCCGCCACGGGAGGTGTGCCCACCACGCGGTGTAGGATGCGAATGCCGGCCATGGAAGGGAGGCGGTGGTCCACCGGAGAAGGGAGGAGGTGGTCCGCCGGGGAAAGGAGAGTGGCCGGCCATTGTAGGCGGCGGGCCGTACGGGTGCGGGTGGCCACGGGACGCGGGGCGGCGGTGCTTCCGGGAAGAAAGGTCCGGGATCCGGGAGGGCATACCATGCAAGAGGGTACGGAGGAGGTGGTGGTAGGTGTTCCGCGGGCAGTTCGTGAGGCTGTGGTGCGTTGTTCGCGTCGTGGCGGCGGTGTGCGACATGGGGGTCGCCAACCGAAGCTGCAGCGACAGCAGCAGCGTGGGCCGTCTGCGCGTCCAATCGAGCGCCGGGAAAGGTAGATGCGTGTGTGGGGGGGGGCGGAGGCAAGGAGGCTAAGAGAGTGGATATCGCGAAGGGGGTCGAGCTGCGCATCGCGACGACGCACAGCGGAAGAGGGGTCCGCAGGGGCAACAACAATAGCAGCAGGAGCATCTGCGGACTGCGCGTCCATGCGGGCGTTTATGAGCGCCATTTGTTTTAGGACGAGCGCGAGGGTAGCAGGGGTGGGACTGACAGAGCTCTGCGGAAAGCCGAGGTCAGGGGAAGCAGGAGGCGAATCGGGTGGATAGTCGACATAGCGAGTTTTCGGCGACATTTCGACACATGGCGAAAACGAAAGAGCTGAAAAAAAAACAGGCAGCGGTAAACAGTGGTTTCAGAGAGACGGCCCGATGCCCGCCGACCCCTCGGCCTGATGCCCCGGGTTGTCTTAAAGCACCTTTTCTGTGTCCTCCACCCAGTGTGGGGCACAAGTCGGGGCCACGGCCAGTGCATGTGGGGAGATGTGGTGGCGGCTGAGTCGCTACGATTATTTATTAATTAATATGGTAAGCTAAAGCTGTCGTGCACTCTGTGTATGCGGATTCACCCGATTGTGCGCCCCCCCCCCCCCCCCCCCCCCCCCCCCCCCCGTCTCCAGCTTGGACATGTATGCACCATGTCCACACACGACGAGTGCGTCGGTGTGGGTGGCTGTCTGGCGTCCTCGAGCGGCTGACTTAGGTGGGATGGAGGGTGGGTTTTTTAAAGCGCTGATTATAATGGCGATACCGCCGACTACAAGGTGAAAGTACTAAGTATCTATGTATACTTGCCTTCCGCGGGAGAGCTGGCGATCGCAGCTTGCCGAACCAGGTTGTCGCGCGTGAGTGACGTGAGGCGGGGGCCCAAAACCTGTTAAACCGTGCACACACGATCAGTAAGGAAGGTAACTAATGCATACGTAGTTACAATCACAGTCACGCAAAGGGACAATCACATAGACAACCAACCCGAGGCGTGGTGTCGGGACAACATAAGTGTTAGAGTTGAAGCCTAGCGACAGCTCTTTACCAATACAAAGATGTTATCGGTACGTCCGATCTAGACATGCACTAATCATGTCTAGAATAGCTTACAATAGCTATCTGCAACTAATAACTATAAGGTATTACTTACAACAATACTACTCACTCTATCCATAAAACGTCATCTTCTCATCTAGCGGTAGCAACGCCCCACACATACAACCACAAATGCATGCGCCGAGCCATGGAACATGCCAAATGAAATGAAATGAAATTGTTAAAAAATATACCGGATGAAACATGTTGCTGACTCTAGGGCCTCCCTGCTATGCCAAATTTGGAATCACAAATCGTAAACTCGGGCTAGACCGTGAACCACTTATCCCAACCTTTCCAATGGCATGAGCGATACCGTAAAGCACATACACGTGAACAAGTACTATTTGCATACAAATGTGAAGTATAAGGTGTGGCTAATCTCCACGATGTGCGGCCTATTCGAGCCGCGGCGGGGACGGTGATCTGCCAAGTTAGTCAGCCTGTGCTTGTCGAGTCGGGCCTACCTAACCTATGCTCCTGTCGTGGCGGAGCTTGGGGGGGGGAGGGCAAGCGAAAAACGCCCTCGCTCATGTCGCCGACGGCCCCTTCTCGATCCACGCGCACCTCGTCCGAGATAGTCGCTGCTCCTCCCGTCGCAGCAAGCCACCTAGCCTAGTCTTCCATCCTCCTTCGAGGGCCGGGAAGAAGAAATTCCTAAGCCTCAGACGGTGCCCGATTGGTGCTTCTGCCTCCGTGCCAAAGATGTTCTCATGTCCCCTATCCTTCACCGTATGTTTTCCAATACATGTCTCATCGCGTTTGTGACCGGCCGTACCCTTCCCTAGTGGTTTAAGTTGTTAGAGGGGACAAGCATTGTGCCGTTGCGATAACCCTAGGCACATTGCATGAGGCAGCCTATCGATAATTGGGTACCGACTAGGGGGGGGTTGGTCGAACATTGGGATCGAGTCGCCGCTCCGCCAAATATGGTGGGTACGGAATATTTATTCGAAAACTCTCCGTACCGGGTTTTTCCGAAGGCGGTTGATCTTGTGGACCTCCGCCGCCATACCGTGTCGCTCCTCATGCTGGGACCCTACACCGGCATGCGTAGTCTCTCGCCTCGCCCCCATGGGTGACTCGAGTCCTATATGGATTGTCGGTTGTCAACGAGCGCCTTGGCCAAACGCCGCTTCCGAGTTGTCCGCCGCCATCTCCAACGCATGCCGCCATCTTAGATCCGTCCGTACCCTCGTAGTCACCAAACGACCCCTCATAGACAAGTCCCGCCCGTAGAGAGGAGAGTATGCAGGGAGTATCCCGCCTTGAAAAGAAATATCGGACTAGCCAAGCGGGAGATCTTGACGCAAGTGTACAAAACATATTCTTAAAAGCCCTTCGTACTTTTGTTGGGACATGGCATGAGTATGTAAAGGAAGTTCGACAAGCCTTTGACTAAGTAAACATATTGCAAGTCATCCGTAAAATGATGACGAAACCTCCTCAAGAAGTCGCTAAAACTCTGTGTGTAGCCGGCGTACCTCATGGACCCTTGGGTAAGTTGGATGATGGTTGTAATCGCGTCGTCTCGAATGCTAGGTAGCATGGACGTCTTACAAATCTATGTGACCAAAGAGTCGAACGTGTAGGGAATTGATGCATGCTACTTGCGATTGAGCCACCAACTGCTCAAGGCACCTAAAAACTGAGACGTTACACATACAGCCGCATTGTACGAGCTCGCGTTGATGCCCAACATGACGAAATGTTGAGGTTGTATTTCCAACCAGCCCTCCAATTTACGTGGGTCTTGTCCAAGTTAGTAAGGGCGTTAATCGTAGCCTTCCGCTGCGTCTCAGCCAGTGTTACTCTCAAAGTAGCCACTTTAGTATTTATTATTAGGGCCTGAATTCCCATGCGTAGGTCAATTGGCGTATCTGCACACAGCTGATTGACGTAGCCTTTAATTTGCATCCACACATGACCGTAGTCAGCAGATGTAAAACGAGGAAGGGAGAAGAGGTGCTTGGGTATCGACAAGTCCTCGTGAAGAAAGAGCTGCCGAGAAATAGCAACGCCTCGAAAAGATTCCCAATGAGCCACGAAGCCAAAATGTAACAACTCGCATTTATGCTGGGTCTCCTTAAGTCCCGTCGTAGACGGGGTAAGTGGAAGCCCATCAATATCGAATGTAAATGTCGAATGTAATAGCACAACGTAGGAACCATGGGAGTGAACAATCGAGTGAGCGGTAATGGCGTGCTCGACCTTTGCCCGCGTGTGCATGTTAGCAGTCACGTACGGGACAGGAACCGACGCCGAAAAAAACGTGAGCAAGCTATTGTCCAACGGGTAACGGCACTCGAACATGATTGCCACTTAACAACGTAAGATCGTCGACGGTCACGGTTATGCCAATTTCCTCAAGCAACTCACAAACGGCAGCGTCGACATGAACTTCGTTAGGCAAAATCGAACCGGCAAGAAACCAAGTTTTACCGGTACGGGGCTCACGCTGCGAAGCCAGCTTGATGTTTGAGGATTTCGAACCTCCGACATACAATGCGACAACAACGTAGTTACCAAGGCCAAGAGAAGCCATGTCAAATCAAAGCAGCGGCGACGACCGAATCAATCAACAACGAAAGCATGCGAAGATCAAGAGCTCCGAAACCAGTGTTGCAGTTTGCTAACAAGACAAAAGTTGACTTATGACACAAATATGTTATGTTCTTACTTGTTGCTACTGCAAATGAAATAAGTGCATATGGAGAGAGCGGGTGTGTGAATGCTAATGTGTAATAGTAGATTGCAATTTAACAAAGAAAATTTATCAAATGTTATGTTATCTTCCTCCACTGCACTAAGCTTAACTAATCTAGCCTAGCTAGTTTGCACTTGTTCTCGCATGGTCCTCGTGCCATGCGCTAGGGCTCTCGTAACGGTTTGAATCAGTCTAGCGACGCGGCTTGTCTATCTCGGGAAATCATAGCGGCGCGTCATGTTGCTAGTTAACCTTACTGTGCGTATCTTAACGTATTGGGAGGTACTAATAGAGTTGTAGAGATCGGTGCCTCGAGCTAAATTACAGTGGTGACGTAACCGTGAAATGCGTCCTTCCATGGAAAAGTACGGTTCGATTAGCGACGAGTACGTGTACGAGCCATGTAATGTATTGTTACATGATAGTACTTGTACTCGTCACAATGACATGGCAACTTGAAGGGCTACACAATGCATAGAAGTGTGGCAAATGCCCAGCAAGGAAATGAGGGAAAACACGAAAAAAGCTCCACGGCATGGCGGTACACTCACCGAGTCACCGCTTGGACGCTCGTTCTACTTCTATGGAGGTATTTATTTATTGGGAATTGATTGGTTACAAGAAGAACAAGAAGGTATTTATTAAGAACAAGAAGGTATTTATGAAGGTATTTATTTGTTCGACTAACATTATCATGACTTGTTTGAAAATAATTGTTAAGGCTTTTGACAATTGCTGTGTAATCAAGTTACATTATTTTTTATGCGGGAGTAGCACTGAAGGTACCTGTAGTGCTGATCCCCGCTTGCTAATAATCTCTCGTCGAGGACGAATACGAGTACTGCGACTGCCGCCGCCCGCCGCCGCCGCCCTGGACCGTCTACTCCATCTCCGAGCGGGTCTCACACCTGGGGTCCAGCGACCTACCAGCTCGTGTTCCTGCCCCTTCTCAGCGCTCCGTCCGTGTCGCCAGCACCACGTCCTTTGGGTTTCCACCGAGTCCCCCACTAGCTGTATTCAAACCTCTGCTTGTTCGGCAATCGTGAACGTCCGGCGCTATGGCGGTGAGTGCTATCCGGTGCAGTTGAGCAAGTTGCTCCCGTGATCTGAGCGCCCCCGTGAGCGTCTCAACCCATTTTCGGCCTCCACCGGCACAGCATTAGCGCGCGTGGGGCCCGTGCACACGCTGAACATAACGTGTGCGTTTATTTTCGCTCGTGTAGGACGAACTCCCTGAGAAGTTGGAGGACCTCGCAGGTGCGCTCTCGCTTCGTATCTTCCCGTGTTTGATGTATATTTTTATGGTGTGGTTATTGATTGAGGGGGGTTGAGGGGCTGGATGTGCGCACAGCCTGCGGGACTTCCAGCGTTTCCTGATCTCACTCTGTGGGTGAGTGTGCTTCTATCTGTCTCGCAGTTGATGCTGACCTGTTCAGTGGAGCGAAGAAGAAGAAGAAGAGCAAAAAGGCTCCGCTTGACTTGGTCCAGCCCTTGACGCACACACACACACACACACACACGCAAACATACAGCACATGCCCTAATGGCGAGGCTTGCATAGGGAAGGCCATATCTGAATCACCAGTATTTGTGTGCAGGATGGCGCGCTTGGCGCTGTCCCTGATGCGTCGGCCCCAGGCGCAGAGGACGCTCCGGCTGTTGCTGGCGAGGACCTGGACCTAAACGACTTGACACTGAACCTGAAGAACAAAAAGAAGAAGAAGAAGGCAAAGGTAGGGAGTGTAAGGCAGCCATGGATCTTCTGAGGCAGGTTGTAGAGATAGTCATGATGGGGAGTGGTAGTAACGCTTGACCTGCCTCTTCAGGCTCGCGACCTGGATGAGTTTGCTGCATTTGAAGGCGAGGGTGACGAGGGGGAGGAAGGCGCGCAGGCGACCAGCTCCTCTGGCCTCCCATGGGAGGGCTCTGACCGTGATTACACCTACGATGAGCTGCTCGGTGCGTGTGTGCATATGCATTCAGCCTGCAGAGAGTGAAAGTAAAATCGCAAAACAGTTAATGGCACCACTGAATAACGCTTGTTTTGCTTCAGGCCGCGTGTTTGGAATTCTGAGAGAGAACAACCCTGAGCTCACGGGGGAGAGGCGTCGCACCATCCTTAAACCGCCTCAGGTGATCCATCCTTCTGTCTTTACGTGTCAAGTTACAACATGTTATATAGTCATTAATGGGAAATTATTCGAACCATGAATTTTGCGTCTATCAATTGTCTGAAAATTTGCAGCGACGCGAGAAATTATCTGTCAGCATTCTGGATGAAGGTTATATGAACGGATTGTGACCTGTATATGTATTTTTTCTTTTGACTTGTTTGCGAATCTCTTGTGTTTTATCAGGTTGCCCGTGAGGGGACCAAGAAGACTGTGTTCATCAACTTTATGGACCTGTGCAAGAGCTTGAATCGTCAGCCGGAGCACATGCAGGCCTTCCTCATGGCTGAGCTGGGAACCAGCGGCTCGCTGGACGGGCAGCAACGCCTGATTGTGAAGGGCAGGTTCATGCCCAAGGCATTTGAGGGCGTTCTGAGGCGATATGTGAACGACTACGTTCTGTGTACCTGGTGCAAGTCAGCAGACACCTTGCTGGATAGGGAGCAGGCCACGCGACTCATGTACCTCAGATGCCAGCAGGTACCAATGTTTAACCAACCTCTGCTGATGTTCCCACCCCTTTCACGTTGATTTTGAATTTCTAACCCCTCCAACTGGCTGCTTGTGTGACTCATCTTTTTCTCTTTCCTCGCAGTGTGGTGCCTCGCGCACTGTGGCGCCTATCAAGCAAGGTTTCCAGGCTCGTGTTACTCGGCGCCCACGCACATAAGTCAGCTGCATGCTTTTGTCTCTCTTTGTTACGCTGTGGGGTTCGACAGGCAGAGAAGTTGTGGGATGCCATCGCAGTCAAAGCCCGCTCATTAATTTGGCCTTCAAACCGCGTATCACTTTCTTTTGTAACTTTCTCACGTACGTATGAATCAGCTTCTGCCATTCGTGCTTGGTGACCTTCCAGTATCCATGCATTGTGGATTCACGTAATCGCCGCACTATTCTGAATCTTAGCATAGTGCATCGAGTGGGGAATACTTGGACACTGTGCGTCAGACATGGAACTGAAACATGCATTTATCTTTGTTAGGATTTGATCTTGCTAAATCATAGTGGCTTTCCTAACGACTGTTGCCATTAAGGAATCATGTTCACCGCATGTTAGGATAAGCAGCTCATGAGGTATCCCATCACCTCAGAGTAGATAAGGCAGCCTCCGCGTGCTCTAAGCCATAAACTGGAAATAGATAGCAATAACCATAATCACTATCGGCAGCAGCGCCTTAAAAGCCTTCAATGCACCGCCGTCTGGTGTCACGGCGCCGTTTCCCTTGCCTGCCTTCTTGTTATTGGAAGGATCGCCTCCCTAGCACAAAGCCAACAGCACAACTCAATACCAACGGGAGGGAAGCAGCGGCAGAAGAGGGAGGACGCTTGAGAGAAGGCGAACACTGACCGCAAACTCGCCGATATAGTACTTTTCCAGCCACTCCCTTGCAGAACTGCTATGCCCAACGTCTTCGAAGTCCTCAGTTGCGTCCCGGCCTAACCAAGGCACGCATAGCCAGTACGCGATCCCCGTTAGGTGATGCTATCGACTATCAAAACTGAAGACAGTGAAAGCCCGACAGGATGCTGGCTCGACCTGAAGCAGATACTAGGATGTCGCCACCGCCGGGGTGCTCGTCCAGCATCTCGGTCACATCGTAGACCTTGCCGTGTATCACAAGCCAGCAGTCCTCCTCAGCGGTGTGCTTTTCGCAATCCTCCAGGGAAATGACTTTCTTGTCGCTAGTGAGCTCCGTGTCGGTCGTCATCCTGTGCTTACATCCGCGCGTTAGACACTGTCCTTGACGCAAGGCGAGGCAAGCAAAACACAACCACAACCGAGGCGTACTAGCATTTTGCTTTAACAGCATGCCGATTAGCGGAGCATTCTATAGCGTCAGAACGTGCAGATTAGAGGGCGGGTGCAAATAATAAGGGGGATTGTAGACGCCAGTGATTTCAAAGACTCGTGACCAAGACAGCACTGCTGCGATTCGAGCACTATCCATGTGCCCCGCAATTGCTATCGCCATACAGGTACTGCATAAACAAAGACTTGGAAAAAGAACCCGTGACCCCGTTCCCAGATCAAATAGTAACAACCATACCTGGCTGCAGAGGTACAGGGACGAGAACAGCTTGGAAGATGTTGAGGGGTGGCAGGGCAGGAGTTGCAACTGCTTTTCGTGAAACGTGTCGCCTTCGTGACTTTGCTTCGAATTGTCTGCAGGTGACACGCCCACCGCATATCACTGGTCGGCGCGGGCTGGCCATATTTCAACTCGCGCCTGCGCGCAGAACAATGACCGCCTTTTTATGCGGCGACGCGCGCAATTTCAGATTTGAATGGCGGGAACTACAGGTACAGTACCAACAATTAACAGCAGAAAGACAATATGATTTGTCAGTACCCGTACATAAAATTCGAGTGAGTATTTTCTGTTTAGTTACAATTTCTAGCAAGAGAAAACGAATAAAACATGCATATGAGGGTGCGGGTTCATAAATCATTACTCTAGTCATAAGAAGTTCCTACGTATACATGTTATTGTAAATAGAAAAAAATCTTAAAAGAAAAAGCAGTGGAGGCCACCATATTATTGTTAATCAAAAGTTGCATTACCGGATACAGACGATTTAAGCTGTGTTGGGGTTCACTTATGCCAAAGATGTGGATCACTTACAGAATTTGGCATTGGTGGCCTTTGGGCCACCCTACACGCAATGTGAGAAAGAATCGGGTGGGTGGGTTTGCGTGAGCGATAGCTCTCGCAAAAGGCAGAAGGTGGACACACAATCGTTGCGTCATATAGTATTATAGTGTGCGGACATTTTACTGTCCGTGCGCGCGTGGGCGCTTGGACCGTCATGGGAGATGTAACGTCGGAGGTAACGCATGTTATTGCGTAATTCTAGTCATGTAGTTCAAACCTCTATATTACCAATATGACCATTTCAGCTGTGTTGGGGCTCACTTATGCCATCTGTCGCCGAATGGCGTGTGACGTTGGGTGGGGCGCCGCCAAGGGTCATCCAACCAAATAGTTGCCAAGCTCTCGGGCACGGGAGTACCGTTGGGTCGATGTAGTCGAGGACTACGTCCGATTCTCGCGCCCAAACGCCGAAGAACTTGATCTTCTGCATCGCGGCGGTACCGATATTGTACGTTGCAGTAGCTGCAACCTTTCGTAAGGAGTGCGAAGTCCACGCGAATCCGTCCGGGGGTTGTACTACACGAAGTATCCGCTGTAGCCATGCCGTCAAGGTGTCTGTGACGAGTACAGTCCTGCAACAGTACATTGTAGGACATTGTACAGGTACTCGTTACTGATTCCAATTTGTGCTTTTCCATCGGACGGACGTACACGTGGGTACGTCGCTACTGCAATATTCATAAAGGGTGTTGCTGCTACAGTACGACCAGTACCTCCCGGTACGTACAGAAATGCATAATTAATCTAACTAGCCAGATGACGCGCCAGAGCGAATTCTTCGATGCAAAAGGAGCCGCGTCGTGAAACCCAATGCTAGGCAGGCCGCGTCTCAAGACAGATGACGACGGTTAGACAGCCCTAACGCCTGACACGTAAGCGTAGCTTGCAGGCGTAGACAATCTGGGCAGAAACCTATTTAAGCCTAGTGCAGTAGAGGGAGGTGACAGAACCATTTAACAATTCCATTGTTCACTTACAACATCTACTGCCTAAGTACAGTAGTGAAACACCTTTCACCATCGTCTCTCGACAACATCATTTTGCCATCTTGCAACGACAGAACTAGACAGACTAGAACAGATTTGTGCTAGCGTTTAGCTTTCAGAGGCTAACCGCCACACTGGTTTCGGAGCTGTCTGGTCGACGCACGTTTTCGTTGCTCATTGACTCGCTCGACGTTGCCTGATTGATTCGAGATGGCTTCTCTAGGACCCGGACATTACGTGGTGTTGGTAATTCACGTTGGAGGAGCTAAACTGTTGGACGTAAAGCTGGTATTACGACGTGAGCCTCGTTCTGGTAAAACCTGGTTCCCTGTTAGCACTAGCATCCCGTTGCATAGTACTTATGTACAAGGTAGCTATTTGTCATTCTAGTACTTAGTGTTATGCTATTAGCGGTACTCTATTCCCTATTAGTGGCGGTCGGCCGGCCCTGCCGGTGCCTTCGCCGGCCACCATCTCTCTCCTCCCACTTCTCTAGTCACCACAGCCGGCCCCCTTGTGGGGCCGACATGACCTACGTGTAACTATCCGTTCCCAACTCTAACAAGTTATGGGCCCTCCACCAAGTTACACTAGAGAAGAGCGTGTGTAAAGCGCTCGGCGCCACGCTAGTCCTACCTACTCCCACGTAAAAAAGAGTAGAGCGTGTGTAAAGCGCTTGGCGCCACGTTAGTAATTCATCGTCCCACCGACCTCACGCTTCGCCTTCGAGCTGGTTGTCCGCGACTGTCCTACCATCTCCCACGTAAAAAGGAGAAGAGCGTGTGTAAAGCGCCCGGCGCCACGTTCGCCCCACCCACCTTTCTGTCTCACCTAGCCTTCAGCCTACCGATGCTCTCGACCGGATCTGGTTTTTCAGACCGACCCGCGAAAATTCGGCCCGTGCGTACTTTAATTAGTACTGTTATTGTTTTTTCCCGAGGCAATGCCGCAACGCTCACCTTACTTAGCGAGGAGCTTAACTTTCCCACGGCAAAAAGGGGGAGTCAACACGAGCGCCCGTCTATTTTTTTGCGTGCCTACACGCTCCTAACGGCCTTGTTGGCTGTGCTTCTTCCTCGCCGGTCGCTTTCATGCGTCGGCTAATTCCCCAGTGGACAGTTTTTCCCGCTACATGTCAGAATAGTACATTACGCAGTACATTTGGAACTGCTTCATATCGGCAACTCGCCGGTAGCGGCACGTTCTTGTGAGCGCATGTCGCTACACCTACCCGGCCGGAGACACACGCTACAAGCACTACACCTTCTACCAAGATGACACCTTCCTCAACGCAAGCTAGGACGACGTCAAGACCTCGGCTACCTTGAGGGGGGGTGTTAGCACTAGCATCCCGTTGCATAGTACTTATGTACAAGGTAGCTATTTGTCATTCTAGTACTTAGTGTTATGCTATTAGCGGTACTCTATTCCCTATTAGTGGCGGTCGGCCGGCCCTGCCGGTGCCTTCGCCGGCCGCCATCTCTCTCCTCCCACTTCTCTAGTCACCACAGCCGGCCCCCTTGTGGGGCCGACATGACCTACGTGTAACTATCCGTTCCCAACTCTAACATTCCCAGCTGGCTCTATCTTACCTAACGAAGAGCATGTCGACGCTGCTGTTCGTGAGTTACACGAGGAAACCGGTCTCGTTCTGACACCAGATGATTTAACGCTGTTGAGTGACGCTCATGTCCGAGTTACGCTACCTCAAGGACTACAGCTTGTTTACGTGTACTCGGCTTCTATTCCTGTCCTGTTTGCTACGAACAACTTACGCACACATGCTCAGGTTGAGCAGGCTGTTACATCACAGTCGACAGTTAATCCGGATGGCACTTACGTCGTCCCGGAAACAATCAACATTGACGGTCTGAACCTTACGCCCGCTCAGACGGGGTTACTTCGTGCTAAGAAGCACAAGAGTGAGTTACTTCACTTCGGTTACGTGACTCAATGGAAACCTTTTTGCCGAGCAGTCTACCAACACGTTCCAGTTCTGCAAGACGACACATCTATTCCGAGACAGTTTCACATGCACTCCCGGTTTACGACGGTCGACTCTAGTCCTGTCTGGTTGTTAATTCGTGGACACATTAATCGGCTGACTGGTGAAGGGCCTACAGATTTACGTCTGGGAATGCCGATGCCTACCCAGAACTTGGCTGGACTATTTGTTACCCTCTTGGAGACACAGCGTAAGGCTGCAATTAATTCACCGTTACAGAATGCCGAGAAGCTAATGAACTGGAGGATTGGCTTGAAGCTCAGCCTCAGTGTTTTCTAATGCTTGGGATTACGGCTGATTCGTACGACTCGGTTATATGGGTTACTTCACAGTTCTCAGGACATTTGAATGGGTGGTGGCTGAACCGGAAAACTCAGGCTGCTATTCCATCTACGTACGACGAGCTTGTTATGGAGTTACGCAAGACAACGTTTCTTCCAAACATTCAGGACGACGCGATTAACGCTTTGCTAAGCTTTACGCAGAGCAACACGATGAGTTACGCGTTCTACACTAAGCAGTACTACGACTTCTTACGTCGGTCTCGTCAGAACCTGACAGCTGATGTTCAGTGTGTGCGCTTCATTAACGGCCTAGCGAACTCTTCGTTGAAGAACCAGGCTCACACCGAGCTCAAAAGGGGCACCAGATTACTCTGGTGGAGCTGCAAAACTTCCTGAACGACGTCGTTACAGATTCCCCGGAACTCGGCAATATGAGGTCTACTGCTGGCCCATCTGCCCAGCCTAAGCGCAAGCGCAACCTTGAGGACCCTCTCGACGAAGCCTCTAAGATCTGGAAGCGTAATAGATGTGGCCGTGGGCGTGGCCGCGGACGTGGACGTGGTGGAGGCAACAATGGTGGACGTGGTCAAACATCTGGCCGCGATGATTTTAACACACTCGCAAAAGCGACGACACCTGAGGAGCGTAAGCGCCATATGGAGGAGGGACTCTGCTTCAAGTGCCACAAGAAGGGACACCGACTGTTCCAATGCCCGGAGTGGAAGGGCAAGGCACCAATTGAATCTAGGAAGCAATGATGGTGGCAAGGCTGTTCTACCAACGAACTGGAGCAGCCGGCTACATCTACTGTTCGTTCTGAGACATTGTTAGCGACAGAGGTCGTCGAAACACCTTCGGCATCTCCATCGACTACAGTCGCGACTCCTTCAACGTTAGTAGCAGGTCGTCGTCGTCAGACTAACCAGAGACATAGTCGTAAAACTGTAACCAGACGTTCAATTGATTGGAAACTGATTGACTCAGTCTTTGACCCTCTGCATGCACGATTCAACTTCACATTGGAGGGATGTGCTGATGATGAAGGTCTAAACTCGCACGGTGACTTACCTCACTTTTCGCCGAGTGACTCGATTCTTGAGAGGGACTTGACAGGAGAACGGGTGTTCATCAACCCACCATGGGAGTTAGCTGAGCAGATTGCGCAGCATTTTGAGGATTGTCGTCGAACATCTCCGACATCTACGATGGCTGTTTTTGTACTACCGAAATGGGCAAAATTTACTCAAGTGACTAAGAACTGGAAACTCTATCAAGAATTCCCATCGAGGACACAGCTTTTTACTCGTTAGTCACTGGAGAACCCAACGCAATAGGAGGTGGTTGCTCCAGCTCCTTGGCCTGTACAGCTGTGGTTAGTTGACGCAGATTGTGCGTTTTACGACTCGACAACACCTACAACATCTGATCAACCCAACTCGGTACCTGTACCTTCAGACGACGCGGAACAGTCCATCGCTACGCTGCAACAATTTTCTTCGCCAGCTACAACCCTTCTGACTGACCTCACGGAAGCTCGCCCGTTAATTCGAACCGAGCTGACTGTGAAAACTCCTGATGGCGGACACCAAATTTCTGGATTAGTGGACTGCGCTGCGACGCTTGATTTTGTGTCAGAGGACTTTGTACGACGCTTTGCTTTACAGACTCGGAAGTCTGCGACTAAGACCCCAGTTCGACTTGCCAACGGACAACGAGTAACTTCTACGACAGTCTGCGATGTTACTTTTGAGCTAGCTCGACACGAATTTCACCGGACTTTTTACGTCTTACGTGATTTACGTACAACTGATTTAATCCTGGGTTTACCATGGCTTGATGACGAACATGCATCTTTACAGTTTGGTACAACAATGGTTTTTACACTGATGGATGGCACAGCTGTGGAGACTACACTCGAGGAACGACGCCCTGAATGTCTGCTGCTGTCGTCTACGAAAGCTCCGAAACAAGTGTGGCGGTTAGCCTCTGAAAGCTAAACGCTAGTACTGGTTTCGGAGCTTTTGTAGACGACAGCAGCAGACATTCAGGGCGTCGTTCCTCGAGTGTAGTCTCCACAGCTGTGCCATCCATCAGTGTAAAAACCCTGGTTGTACCAAACTGTAAAGAGGCATGTTCGTCATCAAGCCATGGTAAACCCAAGATTAAATCAGCGGTACGTAAATCACGTAAGACGTAAAAAGTCCGGTGAAATTTCGGTTTCCACAAAGAAAGTCGAGGCCGTTGCAGACTGGCCAGTGCCCAAGACGCAGAAGGAGGTTCGCAATTTCGTACAATTCTGCAACTTCTACGCCAGATTCATACACCATTTTAGCGACCTTACGGCTCCATTGACGGACTTACTGCGGAAGTCCCAGCCACAGAAGGTTACGCTGACGCGTGCCTGTTTGGAAGCCTTTGAGACTCTCAAGTTACGGCTCATTTCCGCGCCATGCCTGATCCTTCCGGAGGTCGGCTCGGACGCGACGTTCACCGTAGCTACAGATGCTTCAGCAGTGGGGATTGCAACAGTCCCGTTGCAAGACCAAGGAGGAGGTCTTCAACAAGTCTCTTACTGGGCGCGTAAGCTGAATCAAGCTGAGCGTGGTAACACTTACTCTGCGTACGACTTAGAAGCTTTGGCCGTATGCGAAGCTGTCAAGCATTGGAGGTGCTATCTTGAAGGATGCTCTAAGTTCCTTGTCGTAACAGACCACGACACGCTGCGACATCTGCTCAGGCAACCGAACAACATGCTGAACAAGCGGCAAGCAAGATACCTGCGGGATTTGCAACCGTTTGTGGGCTCGATGACACTTGCATATCGCAAAGGAGCTCTGAACGAAGCTGACCCGTTAAGCCGGCGTCCAGACTTCGTACCTCAGGCCACAGTTCCCTTATTTTGGGATGGCGAGGTTCCGTCAGATCGAGAATTACGACGGAAGTCCCACCTGCTGTTTGAAGACGCGCAGTTAAATTACTGACTGTTAACGCGCTGCAGCTCAGCCCTGAGTTCGCTGATCTCATTCGCGAGGGGTTGTCACAAGACTCGTTTTATGGGGACGAGGGTGAGTGGACGAAAGACAGCCGGATTGAAGCCAGAGACGGATACTTTCGGCGCCTCAATCGCCTTTGTATACCACAGAACTCTGAGCTCCGACTGAGATTGATCACAGAGCTGCACGAAAGTTTGTCAGCTGGTCACAGAGGAGTTGCTAGCACTCTTGCTAAAGCACTCGACAGATTCTGGTGGAAACGAATTCGCCAAGACGTGAAAGATTTCTGTGAACGCTGCGTCGTGTGTCGACGAGCAAAGATTCGACCGCAGATGGCTGCGACTCTTTACCCACTACCTGTTCCACCCATATCGTGGCACACAGTTGGTCTTGACTACCTGACACACTTGCCTGAGAGCAATGGCTTTAATAGTGTGCTGATTGTGGTTGACCATCTAACTCGAATGGCCAATTTTCTGCCATGTACAGAGTCGACTGCTGCCGAAGAAACTGCAACTTTGTTTTTACAGGGAGTCTACCGTTTGCATGGATTGCCCCGTGTGCTGATTAGCGACCGCGACCCGAAATTCGTCAGTGCCTTCTGGCAGACACTTTGGAGACGCCTCGGAACGCGTATGAACAGGTCTTCCAGCCGACATCCAGAAACGGACGGGTTGATAGAGCGCGTGAACAGCACGTTTCAGCAGCTTCTTCGTTGCTTATGTTGCTATGATGGCTCTGATTGGACAACACTGCTACCGCAAGTGGAATACGCGTACAACGCTTCGCGTGCACTCGGACTTGAGCACACACCGTTCGAGGCTAACTTTGGGTTCTCTCATGAGGAGCCTCTTGATCTGATGTTAAGCATGCGACCGTCGATTCCAGTTTCGCAAGACGCAACAGAACGGTTGAGATTGTTACAAGAGGTACACACCCTGGTACGCTCAGTGTTACAGCTACACAAGGATGAGATGCAAGCACGCACAGAACCGTCTACAACACCTCAATTCGCTAAGGGAGACAAGGTGTCAGTCGTCACAGCAAACCTTTTTCTGCGAGGACAACCGAACCGGAAACTCAGAGACAGACAACTTGGCCCTTTTTCAGTGGAGGAGCAAATTGGGAAACACAGTTATAGATTAAAACTTCCAGCGACAGTACGCTTACATCCTGTGTTCTATGTTAACAACCTACGACCCTGCTCTACCGCTCCACTTCGACCAGTTGTCCCGGTGACTGTACCTGAAGGAGACGACGAAGAGTCTGATGTCTTACACATCTCTGCTGTGTGCATCAAGTCGCTACATGGACGACGAGGCAAATATCTGCTCTTCATGACGCACTTCAGAGATGACGACATTCCACCTGTCTGGCACCGGTTGAACGAAGTACACCGGACTACAACGTTACAAGATTTCTTGGAGACGCCCCAATGGCACAAGTTTGCCAAGACTCATGCGTACATTGACTTCATGCACGCTCACCCAGCGCGCATTCCTGAGTCCCAGTAACTGCTTAAGTAAAGGAGCTTAGACCACGGAGGTCTGCCTCGCGGCGGCCTCATTGATCTGTCAAGAGGGGGAGGGCACGAGTGTGACGAGTACAGTCCTGCAACAGTACATTGTAGGACATTGTACAAGTACTCGTTACTGATTCCAATTTGTGCTTTTCCATCGGACGGACGTACACGTGGGTACGTCGCTACTGCAATATTCATAAAGGGTGCTGCTGCTACAGTACGACCAGTACCTCCCGGTACGTACAGAAATGCATAATTAATCTAACTAGCCAGATGACGCGCCAGAGCGAATTCTTCGATGCAAAAGGAGCCGCGTCGTGAAACCCAATGCTAGGCAGGCCGCGTCTCAGGACAGATGACGACGGTTAGACAGCCCTAACGCCTGACACGTAAGCGTAGCTTGCAGGCGTAGACAATCTGGGCAGAAACCTATTTAAGCCCAGTGCAGTAGAGGGAGGTGACATAACCATTTAACAATTCCATTGTTCACTTACAACATCTACTGCCTAAGTACAGTAGTGAAACACCTTTCACCATCGTCTCTCGACAACATCATTTTGCCATCTTGCAACGACAGAACTAGACAGACTAGAACAGATTTGTGCTAGCGTTTAGCTTTCAGAGGCTAACCGCCACATGTCCGCCGTCCAATATGTCGTAGGTTCGTGCAGACAAATGCCCACCGCCTGTCCGGAATCTTCCCGGCGGAGAACTTGGTACGGGCAGCGTCGAAGTACTTTAGTAGTTCCGCTATGTCAGGGTGGGCTGAGTCCGGTAGTTCACATAGGAGTTTTCGCTCCGTGGAAGTACCCCGCTGACCTTTTCTCGTTCCGTGGTAGAGGAGGATTCCACCGGTCGAAGTACACAACATGTCTCCAGACCGGCACTCAACTCCCGCTCCTCCGCGACAAAAAATGTGGACACGAGCACCGTCGCCAGACACGCTCTAAATAGTAGAATGAGGTCCGACTGGGCGTGAGTCCAAGTTTCTGTCAGCTGCGTGCGGAGGTCCTTGGCCAGGCGTAGCGATGACACAAGAATCCGGGGTGGCAGGTACATGCGTGTGCGGTTGGGATGGAGGGAAACTTGGGACGCTGCGAGACCCCGCCGGACCTTGGCTACTAAGTCGCCTTGTGCGACATATTCGGCGCCGTGGTCCTTGAAGAAACCGTTCACGGTTGAGAGGTAAGGCTGCAAACTAGTTGCCTCGATGGTGCCACGATCCCCAATCCATGCGATGTAGTGGGCCATGGTAGCGGCTTTTGCGGCTACCGGTGGTAGGCCTTGTTCCTCACAGAACTGGAAGTATGGTTTGATTGCGTTGCTTTACGTGTCGTGCGTGCTTTTCGCCCAAGCGGCGGTTAGTAACTCAAGCGTTTTTGCTCCAAGGTTGTCAGTGCCTAGTAGGCGTTGCATATAGGGGCGCATCGAGGCGGCCCATGGGTTATTGCAGACGGCCACCTCTACCTTGTAGCGTACTTTTGCTGCTCGGGTGGGGTACGCCTGGACTGATGGCCTGATTTGTCGTGTGTTGAATATGGTCAGGGTAACAATGACTGCGCCCCGGCGGAGGTACAGCCATGCCGGGAGGGAATCTAGAAGAAAGTGACGGGCCAATGAGGCTTGCCGACTGTACCGCGTCCGTGCCGCCGCCCGGGACGGAACAAGTGAGCGCGGGCCGGCAAGACCGTCTCGTGGCACGCCAACTCGGTAAGGGCATGGTGCCACGCTTTGCCTTGCCAACGGGGGGCGACCAATGTGGTTGTTGCGCCGCTCTGCTGTAGTTTTTCGATGAGGTCGGGTAGCATGGGCCATGGCGGGTTGCACCATTTGTTTTCTTCTCGCCAGAACGAATCGGCGAGGTAAAGGGAGTCCAGTGCTTCACACGACGGGTCGAGCCAATTTGCGTTGTACCGGGGTGGTAGCGTGTTGAGAGCCGACGCAAACCGGTCGATCGTTTGTGAGCCGAATTGAGTGTCAATTTTGTGGAACACGGAGGGGTCTAGCTGCCAGTCGTCGCTGTCGAGGTGGCGGCTGAGCTTGTCTGCCCACGTGTTCGCTGCAGAACGGATGTACCAGGGACTGATGTGAATGTTGTTGGTGTCCAACAAGTACCACAGTCGGCGTAATTCGTTCATCATTTCCGGGGAGCGGGAAGTAAGGCCGGCCATGACGTGGGTGACTGCCTTGTTGTCTTCGTGGAGGAGGATGTTGCGGCCAACGAGATATGGCAAGAAGCTGAGGACGGCCAGACGGACGGCCTTCGGTTCTTTCCAAGTAATGTGTTGTTGTTCGTCCTGTGTTCCCTAGAAGCCGCATGCTTCGAGTCTGCCGTTCAGTACTGCCCCCAACTACATCCCGAACTGTCGCAGTGTATGTATGCCGACTCGACCGGGCGGTGGATGTTCTTGCCATTTGCGTGGCTGGGTACATGTGTCCACCACTGTAGATCGCAACGGAGCTGAGGGGTGAGGCGGACTCGGCCTCCCCACTTGTACGGAGTGTAGTTCGCGCAGGAAGAATCTTGCAGCCGGGCTAGCGGGAAAAAGGTACTGCGCATGACCAGCGAATGATTAGAGTTCCTTGACATGGAGCCATCTGCGGGCTCGTGTAGCACGTTGCAGTGGTTGCTGGGCTTGTTTGGCGAGCTTCTTAAGCTTTGCTGCTAGGGCGGAGAAGTAACATGTTGTTGTGTCGATGTCGATGCCCATGTGGTGGCCGTATTGCGTCGGCTCCAAAAAACCTTTGGAGGGGTGGCGGAGAAGGCCGAGACTAGTGAGGAGGCGGTCGACGCGCTTACGGAGCGCTAGAGCGAGAGCCCCGGTGGCTGCGAAAAGGAGGAAGTCGTCGACGGAAGGCAAGATTTTTGCTCCGCGCCACCGCGTGTGTCGTAGGAAGCGCTTGCTCTGTTTGTCGCCGTCGGGCTGCGCATGCCTCCCCTGGTGTGTCGTAAACCCACCGGGGTCGGATTGTCGGAGGTGTCGTACGAATGTGTCCATGAGCGCGCAGAAGTGGTAAGGGCTGAGCGACCACCCCATCGGTAGGCCCGCTAGCCGGTACATGTGGCCACGCACGTTTACTGTTAGGAAGTCGCGAGGGTCGGATACGATGCCCAGCGCTCAGAACCCGTCCTTTAGTTCGAACGAGAACTTATAGTCGCCCTTCCGTGTGAGATGTCAAACGCCTAGCATAGACTCCATCCGTAGTCGCTTTCTGACGCAGAAGTTGTTCATGTGTCGTAGGTCGACGATAAATCGCCACTGATTGTTGCCGGGCTTGGTGACTAAGAATACTCTGGATACGTATTTGCTGGAAGTGGTGCGATCCGAGGCTCCCGTCTCCACGAAGCGCGCGAGTTCGGCCTCGACGAAGGTGAGTTGCTCGGGGGTCGCGTCTAGTAGGGATACACCTTGGTTGATTGGGGGTGGGGGTCGATTGTTTAGGAAGGGAATAGTAACGCCCTCCCGGATCCACCTCAAGACTTGACCGCTCGCGCCGATATCTTTCCATGCTTGCCAGTTTCGCCGCACGCGATGACGAATGTAGTTTGAATCTGATGTGCATGAATCGGCGCGGCGGGTCGCCCCGTCATTCCTCCTCGTCGGCCTCGGTCTTCTTGTGTGCCTTGTCGGTAGCGGGGAGGGGGCGGCCTCCCGTGCGGTCCTTAGGCTTGGCCTTGTGTTTGTCCGGCTTGTCCGGCTTGTCGTTCGGCTTGTCCGGTCTGTCTGGTCGAGGCTTGTCGGCCTTGAACTATGCAGCTGCTTGCGTCTTTGCAACCGCTGTGATGCTGACTTCGAATCGCTTGTCCTCCATGGCTGACATGAGTCCGTCGACGACGCTGCCTCCACGGTCGGAGGCGATGGGGTCGAAGCATCGTGTGTAGACGAGCCGCTCCGCGACGCGTTCTTCGCCGGTGAGGATCTTCTTCGCCTAGAAGCGCCTGATGTAGGTGAGTCGCGCTTCCCCCGCTGAGGCCATTGCTTGATGTGTACGTAGCGCCGCGTCGACGAGTGAGTAGGCGTAGGCTGTCTCGTCGGGGGTAGAGGTGACCGCGCGAATCGTTTCCATAGCAGTTTCGAGTGCCGAGTTAGCGGCGGCCGTAAGTACACCATAGAAGAGCATGTGTCGATACTCGTCGAGGGAGGAGATTCTCGCGTTATCCGTAAAAAAATTGTCGGCCTCGTCGTGTCGAGGGTTCGACAGGCACGGAATTGTTGTGCCGGAGGGGGGTAGGCATTCCGCGAACGTACGGGACGCGAAGTCTGGCCATTCTCTAGGGTCGATGTACTCTAGAGGGGTGTCTTTACTATCAGCTCGTAGAGCGTCGAGCTCGCGTCGTCCACCCCTAGCTCTGTCTAAATCGGCTGTGGGGATGGCTGAAATAGTGTGTTTTGCTGGCGCGGCTGCGACGGATAGAATTTCGACATGGGCTGCTAGTTGTTGTACAATATTTCCCAGCAATTACAGCTGGTCTCGTTGTTGTTCCGGCGCGTCACCATGCGCAATGGGGTAGAGGTCGGTAGGCAATACCAGGCGGTCTGCCATCCGAACTCATGGAGTGTGTTTTCGTGCGTCGTGCAGGAGACTCAAGCGATCAACACCTTGCGTGACTAGCAAGAGCCACGATGCCATTTGCGTGAGCGATAGCTCTCGCAAAAGGCATAAGGTGGACACACAATCGCTGCTGGTGCGTCATATAGTGTGCGGACATTTTACTGTCCGTGCGCGCGTGGGCGCTTGAACCGTTAGGGGAGATGTAACGTCGGAGGTAACGCATGGTACTACGTAATTCTAGCCATGTAGTTCAAACCTCTATATATTACCAATATGACCAATAATACCCCAGATAATAATAGTACCGAATAAAATACCCGGCTGCTTCAACTACGATACGAGACACTTTTCAGGAGGGCAGTGCCGACGCTGTGGCATGCCGTCTTGTTCCTCGTGCTTAGGTTTTTTCCTCTTTTCCTCTTTTTGCTTGGTGGCCTCCACTGATTTTTCTTTTAGTAAGATATTTTTTTACTACGATACGAGACGAAACTGGAAGTTCCTAATTCAAAAGGGATCCCTCCCGCGGAGGCGAATGGCCAGACGAAATCTTTTCGTCGAACAACGAGCCGGCTACCGGGAGGAAAAAATCATCATGTTAAAAGTGGTCATGTTAGCGGGCCTAATGTTGGCGATTTCGGAGACTTATTCAACGGCTCGGCTCATTCTACTTGCCCGCAGCTCGGGTCGGCTCTCTCTTTCTTGTCGCTCACGCACGTCGCATAGAGGCGAAGTCACGCCTCCCTAGCGTGGACGAGTGCGACGCTTTGGCCTCGCACTTCACCGGTGCGTGTCAACGCCCCGAGTCTCTACAAGCCGCATGATCTCGCCGGTTATCGTCGCACGATGCATGGCGGAGTTGCCGGTCCCTCAGCCGTAGCGGCATCACCAACACTCACGCTTCGCCACTCACCTCCTTAGCGCTCCTCACCTCCGGCGAATTTTTCCTCGACGACACCGTTCGTTGCCCCAGATGCCCGCGGCAACCCAACGCTTTTACCCGTAGAGAGTGGCAGGGATGCAACCAATACCGTAACCCCGGAAGCGGTTGTAAATAACGTCGGGGGGGAAGGAGGAGAGTGAGGAAGAGTAGGAAGATGTTGACGACGACGATATGACGGACAAGAAGGGTCTGTTCCTCGTTGGGTTGCCCCCGAGTATATGGTAGCCTCCCTTGCTTGCGTCGCGGTCAAGGAGAGGATACCGGGGATACCGGGTCGATATCGGGATGGACACGAGCGGTGTGGGGGCATACCGAATTGACAATATAATATGTGTGGTACAGCCGCGTGTTAAGTTTATGGTTTGCGACCTTGTCATACAAGTATCTATCTCCCTCTCTCTCTCTCTCTCTCTCTCTCTCTCTTTCTCTCTCTCTGTGTGTGTGTGTGTGTGTGTGTATGTGTGTGTATGTGTGTGTGTGTGCGTGCGTGCCGCGCGCGTGCGTGTGTGTGCGTGCGTGTGTGTGTGTGTGTGTGTGTGTGTGTGTGTGTGTGTGTGTGTCTGGGTGTGTGTGTGTGTCTGGGTGTGTGCATGGATCTCTGCAAGTCTAGCAGAGCTCACTAGATGTCAATTCACAGTCCAGCTTGCACGAGCTTGTGCAAGATGGCGCCCAGCAGCAAGGCATGGATGTGTGTGTGTGTGTGTGTGTGTGTGTGTGTGTGTGTGTGTGTGTGTGTGTGTGTGTGTGTGTGTGTGTGTGTGCGTGTGTGTGTGTGTGTGTGTATGTGGATCTCTGCAAGGCAGGCAGAGTTCATTAGATGTAATTTCACAGTGCAGCATGCAAGAGCATGTGCAAGCTAGCGCCCAGCAGCATGACATGCATGAGTGTGTGTGTGTGTGTGTGTGTGTATGTGTATGTGTTAGTGTGTGTGTGTGTGTGTATTTTTGTGTGCGTCAGTGCGTCAGTGTATGTATATGTGTGTGTATGTGCCTGTGTGTGTGTGTGTGTGTGTGTGTGTGTGTGTGTGTGTGTGTGTGTGTGTGTGTGTGTGTGTGTGTGTGTGTGTGTGTGTGTGTGTGTGTGCTTGGATCTGTGAAGGGCACGCATGGTTCATTAAATGTTAATTCGCATTGCAGCATGCACGAGCATGGGGAGAATCCGCCCAACAGCATGGCATGCATGAGTGAGTGTGTGTGTGTGTGTGTGTGTGTGTGTGTGTGTGTGTGTGTGTGTGTGTGTGTGTGTGTGTGTGTGTGTGTGTGTGTGTGTGTGTGAGTGTGTGTGCTTGGCTCCCTCGGCGGCACTCCCTTGCCCCACGGTAAGTGGTAGCCCTACATATTGCAAGGTGAGGATCGCGCAAAAGCTCCCGATAGTGCCGGGCCCAGCACGCGTTAATTTCACCCGGTTCGGTACGGTCGCATGACTACTCCCGACGTCGGATTACGCACTGGTGGTTCCGCGTGTTTGCTTTGCGTATGATGACTCTTGGTAATAGAGCGGACCCATTTCCAAAATCCCCGTCTACCGCCGCCATGTTTAAAGTCGTTAATAGCCTTGTCTACGGCTCTAGCGTTTTGGCGGCGGTGGCTGGTTCGGAACATGATTTTAACCCGGAAGCGCGCGGCGATATACCTATCCAACGTTATGGATTGCTGTGGACCGCGGGCCTCTTGGCACGAGGCCAAAAAAGCATGCCGACGACGATCGATAGTCCTAGGATAAAACATTGCCCCCTTGACTCCCAATTTGTCGGGATGGTGCGTCCCCGATAAACGATCCCGAAATTGAAAACAGTTCTTAATAATAGCTTGCCCACCAGATGTATCCCCGCGACTAGTACATGTACCGCCATCTACTCGCCACGTCGCTAGTGCGGCTAGTCGCTACAAGCACATTAGTCGCTAGTTGTTGGCGCCTTCCCATCATCCCATGAGCGTTGGCGAGGTCCGACTAGAATTGCATTGACGTGGACTGAAATTGCATGGTGCGAGCTGGTAATATGGGCCCCCGCTGTTGCGAAAAATGTACGTTTACTATACGTTTATCGGTTATGTCAAGTATCGGTGTGATAAGACAAGCGGGTCGAGCATTTAAATGACGTAACAGTGATAAAGACGACGGGAATGATCGAATACATGGAGCCGACCGCCTGGGAGGGAGGGTAGGCCGGTCCCCACCCCGTAACCAGGTATCCGACTTGCATTAACCAACGGCATGGCGATTAATTAGCGAGGGCGAATTCAAATTCAAAGTCGAGTAGGTCAATTGTCGATGAGTCCAAAATGCAACCACATCCGAGGGGCGAGTATCCCCCTCTAGCTCTATGTCTAGGAAGTGTGGAGACGACCACATACACATAGCTCCGCTCGTTCGTGCGATCCACGACCCAACGCAGCGGAGGCCAAAAATGATCGCCCATCGGATCGGGTATTTATCCTAGCATGCACGACGCGACACGCTTGTGACATGCAGTCGGCTGCGTTCGTGCCATGTATGTTTGTCGACAAGCCTTTA
>JAPMLY010000870.1:57500-77500 GCA_026401115.1 Tetraselmis chui
GTGACATCTTCAAAACCCCATCTACAAGACCTAGAGATGTACCCTACGTATATTCATGCTGTGCCTAATCTACCGTACCCGCACCAAAGCCTTGCGTCCTGCCTGAACCCTAGAGCTAGCTGCCTCATCATCTCAGTCCGTCTGATGGAACATCATGGTGCAGGACGGCGGGATGTTGAGCCACATCTTGCCGTCGTACGTGGGCACGCCGCCCTCGTCCTTGTTGCTCACCCACCGGTCGTTGCCCGAATACTTCTGGTCATTGGAGCAGTACACCTGCTCAAAGTGTCCGCCGTACACCCACACCCCGTACTCCTTCGCCTGCCAGTAACTCAGCCCCGCGTTGATCACCACCACCACCCGCTCCTCCCCCTCCATGCACCGCTCGAACGCCAACACCCCGTTCATGCGGTCCTCGTGCAGAATGTTGCACCACCCTGCGCGCAGCGACCGAAACCGCGCTCGCAGGTTATTCACGTCCGCGACGGACGCGATGGTACGTTGACCGACCTCGTCCGCCGCGAGGTCCCAGTTCAGACGGCGGTGCTCATCCGGATTCCACCACCCCGTCTGCATCCACTCCGTCCCCATCATTATCATCGGCAGCCCCGCCGCGCCCACGTTAGCGGCGTACCAAAGCCTCTGCGCAGCTGAGGCGGTGCCGTCCGTGCGCCCGCCGCCGCACTGGTCGCTGAAATACCGTTTCTGCCCGCCGATCATCTTTAGGTCCTCGTAGTGACCGCCGCCGTTCTGGCAGCCCACCTGGTCGTGCGAGCCCGTCATGTACTTAACACACTGTGTGGGCCACGTGAAGCCGTCGTGGAGGCCCATCGCAGTGCGGAGGCGCGGAAAATTCCAGCCCTCCGCCCAGTCGCCGCCCCCGTGGTGGCCTCGCCCCAGCGCCCTGTGCTGCTGGATGATGTCAAAGTAGCCGCTGTGCGTCCAGAGGCTGTCGAAGCCGAGGCGGTGGATGCCCTCAGGGTTTTCGGGCGTGATCTCAGCTATGAGGAGGCAGCCGGGGTAGGCGGCGTGCAGGTGCGCGGTCCACTCAGGGATGTAGTCCCACGGCAGGTCGTTCGCGCTGTCGAACCGCAGCCCGTCGCACCTGTATTCCGACAGCCACATCGAGCAAGCCGCCTTGATCATCTCCCGCACCTCCCACTTCCAGTGAGCCAGGTTTCGGCCCCAGGGGCCGTCATGTGCGCCCTGAGAACAACGCGCAAACATGTCCTGTCATGCCCAATGCAACCATCCACTACAAGCACGCGAGGCAGGGGCTGATTGTGTGCGCGCGCGTACGTCTTTCGTGTGCTGATACTTGGCAGTAAATGTGTGTGTGCTTTTGTGAATGTGTGTACATTTCTGTGCGGGGGTTTGTGTGGGTGATTGTGTGTGCTACGCATGTGCGTACCTGTGTGTGTGTGTGTGTGTCTGTGTGTGTGTTTGCGAGTTTGTATGTACAGGTACATGGCTTTGCGAGAGTCATGTGGGTGAGTGCGTGAGGGTGTATGCATATGTCTGTCTGACGGTCTGTGTGGTTGTCTGCATGTGAATGTGCATGCGAGTGTGACTGCACATGGCTTCGCGAAGGTCCTTGTGGGCGAGTGAGTGCGTTACGCGTGTGTGCGTTTAGTTCCCACGATAAGTGAACGTGTCAACTATAAATAACGCCAAGGGAGGCCATAGCTCAACACTATAAATAAAAAAATGGAATACGTACCCGGGTAGCGCTCTGAAGTTTTATGGAGGTAATTGATAATGCGCACTAGGCCGGGCTCCATCACGGTGCTTCAGGCAAGACTCTTCTTAGACTCTGTGCTAAAACGAAGGTCGGGTCGTTGTGAAAGTGGTGGTCGTAGTGATGAATGGAGTAAAACAAACGCCACCCTCAAAATAAGATTACGATATCCGTGCGCTGTGGTCGGGTGACTGCCTCTGGGGGCCCTGCGTCACTCACCTCGTGGTAGATACCGCCCTCGCCAAAGTAGTTGCCGCCCCATCCGTCGAAATCCCAAAGCTCATTGCCGTCCACGGCGCCGTGGTGAAGCACCACATCCACTACCACGCCCAACCCCAGCTTGTGCGCCTCGTTCACAAAGGTACGAAAGTCGTCTGGCCTGCCGTAGGGCCCGTGCAGCGCCAACAGCTGACGACGGACAGGGGTAACGAACGACCTATCTTAGCACGTGGTCGGCCCGCGCATCAATCCAAAAGCGTCGGGAAAATACAGTATTGGCAGCAAATGAAAATGGGAAGAGACGCACGCAAGCGTAGACACATACCCACAGACTCAAACATTATACAGACATAATGATACATAACAAAGATATGGAGACTCTCATGCACCAGCCCACACATACAAGCACACCTGACGGGGGTTGTAACCCCACCGCTCCGTTGCATAGCTGAATTCTGCCATCGGCATCACTTCGATCGAGGTGAAGCCAGCCTTGGCGACGTGCTGGAGTTTTGCCGTGGCCGCCTTGGACAAGCATTCCACAGCTGTCAACATAACTTGGGTAAAAGGAGAAAGAGCGCATACAAATAATACTCTGGTGACTGGTGACCTTTATTATCTCGAACCCTGAACAAAGAATTTGTAGACAATAACAGTGCGTCACGACCCTGGGAACACACCGACAGCGTCCCCTCCGGTGTAAAGGAGCCGACGTGCATCTCGTAAATAATGTTCTCATCGAAGGGGCGAGGACTCCAGTCCGCCCAGCTGAAGTCGGCGCCGCCGTCGTCCGCGTAGCACCACTTGCTGTCGTAGTCAGCGGCCCGGGCGTAGGGGTCGCGTCGGAAGATCTCGGCGTCCTTGTTCATAGACAATCTGTGTAATTTGGACGAATCGGACACTGTGAGGAGATGGCTTGGATAATAGACTGCCGTACTACCCTTAGCTTTCGGGTAGGTCGCACGTGTGATGGCAAGCCGAGAGATATGCCTGACCTGTAGGGTGTGCCAGGCTTGACGACGCCAGACGGCAGCTCCACTTGCCAGTTTCCGCCTTCGCCTTTGCTCAGTTCGTAACTCGGCCCCTCCGGCTTGTAGTCACTAACTACCTGTGGCTCCGGCGCAGTCTCCCACTCCTTCACTTTATCGAGTACCTCTTGCGGCACCGGAATAGTCGTCCAGGTGCGAGAGGCCTCTGAGGACAGCTGCAGTGTGATGTTTCCCGCCATCGGAGCCCACACTACCAGCTTTGCGCTGCCGTCGGGTCGGAGCGTCAGTCCCTGCGGACGATCGCCGGAAATTGCGTCAGGGGGCGACTGCGTTTCCGTCATAGCATCGGCCGTATTACTGACGGCAGCCCAGCGATGTCGAGATTTTGTGGACCGCGTGGCATAAGAGCGCCGACTCGCGGTCCCGAGCAGGCCGTTGGTCCTCGTTGAAGAGAAGCGTCCACCACTTGGGAGTGAGTGCCTCTGAGAGGCTGTCGAGCGCTTCACGTGATCACTTCCGTCCGTCGCCAGTGCGCCTGTGCTGGCGCGCAGTACACAACGCGACATAGCGAATTCCAACCTGGGGACAATATTCAAGCACAAGTTGAGCAACAGTACGCCCGCTCGGTAGGTGCTTCGGGTTGCGCTTCGTGCTTTGGCAGTTATAGATCGGAACCCCTGACACGACCGAGCCACGGCCCACGGGAAACATCTGCGAGAACCCAAACGCCGTCGTGCGACACTATGAACTTGCTATCTTTTGTATCACGCAGGCTCTACCATGCATTTTCAATTGGGATTTCTCACAGCCCTGGTGGGATCTTAGTCACCGGAGTGGGTTGTTGGCCTGGAGGGTTATATTCTTTCGACGCCGATTGGTCGCCGATCGGGACTAGCATAAATAACCGTTGGCCGTGAAATTACGCAGTCGACTGGCCTCTCACCGATAAAAGTATAAACAGGCAGGGAGGAATCAAGTACGAGTCCCGTAAACAGCCTTGCGGAGAGATAGAGGCGTGATGTGGGGAAGTTTGGGTTCAGGTGCTTAGCACTGGTAAGAGGTGGCCGCGGCTGCCTGACTTTCAAACGCAGACGGTGACTCGGTGATTCGGTCTGTATGATCGACACGAGACCACGAGAGACGTTGCGTTGCCTGTCCGCCAGCGCGTCGAACCGTTGGATTTTATTCCCTAATTCCGCGGTCAGGGGCTCGCCTGCTCCGCAGGGCGAATATGATAAAGGCAGGCAGAGGATGCGTACAGGTACTGGTACTTGTATCTGGCACGGCTTATCAAGATGATGAGGGCAGAAGCCTCAATGAGGGTTTTGTGCTTTTGCTCGTAGTATAATACTTTCTAATAAGAAAAATAAGTGGAAACCACCCAGCAAAAATGAGAAAGGAGGAAGAAACCCCACAGGCCTAAGCCCTAAGAACAGGAAGGCATGCCACAGCATCAGCACTGCCCTCATGGAGAGCTTCGCGAAGATAAGAACCCAAGTTACCATGAAGAGCAGCAGAAAGACGTTGCATGATTTCTCGCCGTACATCCCCCCAAAAACCGTCGAAAGGGAATTGAAGTATATCGACGAACGAAATGTTTCATGCGGGCATAACAGTCGGAACGCGATGAACGAAAGTCCATTGCACCCATGACAGGTAAGTGAAATGCCACCAAAATTTCTAGGCGATCAAACAACTCAGCCGCCATAGGCGCCAACCGGCCCCCTTCCTCTAGAGCGAAGGGATAAAAGTCATGGACCGACTGAACCGAAGGCGTGCCAAGTGAGGCGGAAGTGCGGAGGTACGCTTCGAGTTTGCCCTACTTAGCTCCCACTATAAGACTGCCCGGCAGTAGGAGGCGAGCACCTATCTTAGTGACATTGGTGTTCGTGCGAGCACTTGTGACCGTCACATCAACAATAAGATGACGGTGTTAGGCCATCAAGTATAATCACACCACATCCCCATGTCGATCTTGAGAAGCTCCCGACCGAATAAGGCGGACCTCCGACTGCAAGTTCCGCCCCTCAGTAGCCCCCGCTTCGAGCATGAACTCTTCAAGCACGTGGACAACTCGATCGTGGAGTTGAGTGGCATACCAAGAGCACGGGCACCGGGGGGTGTGGTCCATAATAAGGTAGCAACTATCGAGCGCTCACCCGACGTAGAGGTACCCGATACCGTCGACGAAGATCTAGACCCACAAGACTCGGGAGGGGGGGGGGGGGGGGGGGGGGGGGGGGGGGGGAGAGGAGGGCTCGTTGCACCGTGGGCACTTCTGAACATGAGAGGCGCGCTTCACTATAAGGCCCAACACACGGTGCGATGCCATCGTATAGCAGTCGGACGGCACCTTGAAACATGACTCATGTGAAGCGAAAAAAAGAGCCGCGACCCGTACCCAAAATCACCAGCATATAATCCGGGGGGGGGGGGGGGGGGGGGGGGGGGGGGGGGGGGGGGGGGGTATGCAAGACGCCAAGAGGTCAAGGTAGGCCTTGGCACAAAGAATGCGCGAAATGCCCCGCTGAGGGAGGCCTCTATATTTTTTCCGAGCGTGTTAGAGCTTCGTAAGTCGGAAGTTGCAAGCAAGTCATCTGGGTAGCGGACGCCGCCGCATTGTCAGCCGGAGATACCACCAAATCAACATCTGGCCCAATATAATCGGAAAGGTCTTAGTCAAGTGTGTTAATCAACACCGCGAGATTCGATTCCGAAACCCCGCCTATATTGGAGATGGCATCATACGAACTCCGCAGTTGGACCGCCCACGGTGAAGTAGAAGTAGCAACATGCAATAGTTCGCGACGGATAAGACCGTACATAGGACCTAGCGACTCGCACCCGTAATCAAAAATCAGGTTGGCGAGGGTCGCAGTGAATGAAGCATAGTGAGCAGGTTAGACACTGACCTCGAGGGACGGTACATTAAGCCCCCCAAACTCCGTGGGCGGGGAAAGCTTGCGCTTAGCGCAATTCAGTTTATCGAGCGTTTGTATGTCCTAAGAAACGCCCAAGATTCGGACAACTGTAATACGAATGGCCCTATTTGCAGTAGTATGGTACGGTCGGCAGATATCAAGTGGGAGGGTGCGGAGAAAGAACATGTAGCGGCGTACGGCGCACGTGATAAACAAGCGAAAAGCCGAATGTGCTCCTCCGAAATCCGACGCAGCAAAGCAAACGACCTTGTCCAACATGAGCTGATGAGCCTCCACGGTATCTTGTAGCCGAAATGATTGAACATAACTCCCATTGTGAGATGCCGGAGGGCCATTCGTCATCGAGAAATCCATCTCCTAGGGTATTATTACCCATAACAACATGGACCATCGCCCATATCACCTCAGCAACTCCACGGGCCGTATCCGGGGGCACCATTGCACGACAATTTGACAGGTGGAACCCTCGGGCAGACTTTCCCTATTTCCTCCGTAACCACCTCAATTACAATCGGAACAGAAGGCGTTGCAAGCAAATATTTCATGTCTTAAGAAAAGGCCTAGATCGCCGAAGAATCCTTGCACCGTTCCCCAATACTCCGGAGGGGAGTGTTGATCAACAAGTTTAACAAGAGCGGGCCAAGAGGATTTCCTTGTCGGGCGCCCGTACGAGACTGAACAGTGCCGTACAAGAATGAAGCATAGTTTGGGTCGAAATAATTCACAGTGGATTCCCGTGAATATATCGTTTCAACCAACGGGATTCTAGTAGGATGCAAGTTATTATTCTTGTAGAGCTCCGCAAGGAAACTCCGGCAGGAAATGGCGTTGAAGGCGTTTTCAAGGTCCAAGCTTAAGAGGCTGCAATCAAGAATAGTATGTTAGCCTATACGAGTGGTATGTGTGGCTCGCTCGATACCAGCTTTGGTGAAAACTGATCGTTGTACATGGCCCATGTGGTCGACCACAACAGTCGCTATCCGCGCACCTAGTATGCACTTTTGCTCATAGTGCATTTATTATTATAGATTTTCTGAGCACATGTACGGGTATCCATACATTTATATTTTCGTCGTTGTTTGCACCCTTCATTCGCCCATTAAATCCGTTCTTAGTGATAACACGCATTTGATTACCCGCAAAGCACCAAAGGTGGGCAATGTCGGACAACCTTAAACGGGATCCCGACATGTTGCGCCATGTCGCGACATGGTGCAAATCTTATGTGTCGCTTGATACATCATGTATATCACATAAATGTGTTTTACATTGCGCGTTTTTACTGCATGACACGTTGTCTAGCCGCGTGGGTTGACTTGGCTCATCTACAAGACTGCTACCGAAAATCGTCCGGACCCTGGTGGCTCATCGAACGTCAAGCTTATCCGCTTATCGGGTTGTATGGATATTGGACGGCTGGCGGACGAGCAAAGGCACGCGACGTTGACGCATGACAAAGCATGTTGTGGTAGTTAGCCTATGAAAGCTAAGTGCTAGCACAAACCAATGCTTGCGCTTCTGCTTGTCACTGCGGATGGGCGTGCAAATGTGGAGATTGAAGATATCTCATTTTTTATCTATTTGTCACCTCCCTCCACTACACAAGGCTAATTTAGGTCCAGCCTGGCTACCTCCCGCCTTGTCTCGTGTGGTCCTCGTGCCTTGTCACGGTCTTAGTAGACTAGCGACGTAGCGTGTACGAACAGCGTCGCACGCAAATTCCACTTGAGGCTGTCTAGCTCGCTCCGTCGTAGCATCAAAAGCAGCGCAGAAATTGCTGAAAGTTGTTGCTAACGCGCTATGTTAGGCCGTGCGTCTATGGGTATCGACTAGAAGACATATTGAGCCGTGTTCCGAGGCGTCTTCAAAGCCTCTGCCAAAAGCCACTGACGAATTTTGGGTCGCGATCATTGACCAATACTCGAGGCAGTCCTTGTAATGTGTAAACTCAATGTAAAAACAAAGCTAATGTTTTCTATGATGTAGCAATCTACGTGCCCGGTATAAATTGGGGCATTCGAGTCACATGGTCGACCACATTCAGCCCATTGTTAGAGCCATTGCTCACAAGCAAGTGTGTTGAGCAGTCAAGGCCAACTAGGTGTCACGGTTGGGGTGAAACGTGCAAAGGATAGAGAGGTGCAGCCATCTAAGGTTGAATATTGGCGCGCCGACACACGACGCAGCCCTCGCAAAACTGTTTATCATCATAAGGCGCGTATTTGTTTCTACAAAAACCTATCGAGCGCTTTGGTAAGAGTGCTTGCATATCCTCTCTGGCATGTTGACTGAGTGTCGTGCAGCTCGAAGATCAATCTCAGTCGGAGCTCAGGATTCCGGGACACACACGCGATCGAGGCGCCATGAAATATCAGTCTTTGGCTTCAGTCCGACTGTCTCTTGTCCACTCACCCTCGTCCCCATAAAAGGAGTCTTGGGAGTACCCCTAGCAAACGACATCAGCGAGCTCATAGCTCAACCGCAACGCATTTATAGTTCATGAATGTAGTTGTACCTCGTATAACATCGCGTGGGACTTCCGTCGTAACTCTTCATCTGACAGAACTTCGCCACCCCAAAATAAGGGACTCATGGCACGAGGTAAGAAGTCATGTCTCCTACTTAAAGGATCGGCTTCGTTCCGTGCTCCCTTATGATACGCAAGTGTCATTGAGCCCGCGAACGGTTGCAAGTCTAGCAAGAACGAGCTTGCCGCTTGTTTATCTTGTTGTTCTGTTGCTTGAGCATATGTGTGTCGTGGTCTGAAACGACAAGGAACTTAGAGCACCCTTCATGGTAACATATCCAATGCTTTACCGCCTCACATACGGCCATAGCCTCCACATCATAGGCAAAACAAGTGTTGCCACGCTTAGCGGGATTTAGCTTACGCGCCCAGTAAGTGAATGGTTGAGTACCTCCTCATAGGTTTTGCAACATTATTGTTGCAATCCCCATTGTCGAAGTTAAGTAGCCACAATAACGTCGCGTCCGAGCTCACCACCGGAAGGATCATGCATGGCGCGGAAATAAGTCGTAACTTGAGAGTCTCAAAGGCTTCCAAACAAGCATGCGTAAGCGTAACTTTCGTGGCTGGGACTTCCGCAATAAGTCCGTCAATGGAGGTTTAAGGTCGCTAAAGTGATGAATGAACTTGGCGCAGAAGTTACAGAACTATACGAAGATACGAACTTCCTTCTGCGTCGTAGGGACTAGCCAATCTTTAACAACGTCGAATTTCTTGGTAGAACCCGAAATCTTGCTTCCCGACACAATGTAGCCAAAGTACCCCATCTCCCGAAGGTCGAACAAGCATTTCTTACAACGCAACTCTACGTCCTCCTCCTTGAAAGGCGCTTTAGCACTATACGTAGGTGCTTAATAAGGTGCTCCTCTAGGGTGCGACTGAAGACACAGACGCCATCGAGGTAGATTGTAAGGATTTTTTTTTAAAGTCGAGCATAATGTCATTCATCAATCTTTGAAACGTAGCTTCAGTATTGCACACACCGAACGGCATGGCGATCCACTCCATCATACCATCATGTGTATGAAACGCAATCTTGTGGACCTCCTCTTCACGAACTCGAACTACCCAGAAGTCATGCGCTAGGTCGAGATGGGTGTAAAAATTTGCGTCTTTCAGCTCATCGAGAGCGTCGTCCACACGCGGAAGTGGGTAGGCGTCCTGACGTATAGCTTCAATAAGGCCACGATAGTCTAAGCATCGTCGAAGAGAGCAATTAGCCTTCCACACAAAAAGAATTGGCGAGCCGAACTCACTGTGATTCGGACGAATCAACCTAGCTTCTACTGCATCTTCAAGCTGTCGGCTGAGCACAACGCGCTATGCGAGTGACTACCAATTGTGACGTTGACGCTTGCTCGGGTCAGTTTTTTCCATGGGGTGATCCCACTATCGGCTTATATGTGTCGAGTCCATATGTCGGAGTAGCTCTAGCAAGTCGTCGTACAATAATTTCCGAAAGGTGTTACGTTGATCTCTAGTAAGCGCTCCTCCTATGTGGAAGTCGGTCGGCTGTTCCGTAAGTGGCGTGACGTTAATCACGAAGAGCTCCGTGTTTCGTCCCTTGCTTCAGCGCGTCTTATACATGAGCTTCCGAACCTTGCGAGATGACATTAAGAGATATTCCGGGCGGCGTTTGGCTGTTTGGGTACTCTATTGTTGTTCCGTCCATCAAGGTAAAGACAAGCGTGGTGCCGAGTTGTAAAGAAGCTTGCTTGTTATCTAGCCATGGTAAACCGAGCAACACATCAGCAAACGCGTAAATCACGTAAGACGTTAAAAGTCCATTGAAACTCGTGTCGAGCCCGCTCGAAAACAATCTTGCAAACTGTCACACGACGTCACACGTTGCCCTTTTGCGAGTCGAACTTGGGTCTTTTCCTTGAACATACGTGTTGGTAGGGAAACGCGTTGTACGAAGTCCTCAAACACGGCGTAAGGTGTTGCATGGCAATCGACTAATCCGGAAATTTGCAGTTCGCCATCATGAGCTCTCATGTTTAGCTAGGCTCGAATCCGAGGGCGAACTCCGGTGACGTCCGGTAACATGGCGGTGGCGTCTCGGGAAAATTTGTCGAGGCGAAGCGATGGAATCTTTAGACTCGTCTATTGGTGCATGTACCAATGGAGGTACAACATGTACGGTAGGAGGTGTAGTCGGGGCTGAATCGTACAACTCAGAACCAGCATCGACCAACCACATTTGTATTGGCCATGGAGCACGCGCCACGACCTCTTGCTTGGTCGGGTCGTCCATAGACTGACGAGTAAGCAAATGTGTCATGGTAGAAAACTCACGGTACGAATTCCAATGGCGACTTAGCTCTTTGAACTTAGCCCACTTAGGCAGAAGAAACACAACCATCGTGGACGTCGGAGATGTACGCTTACATCTCTCGAAGTGTCGTGGAATCTGCTCGGCCATCACCCGCGGTGGATGTACGAACACCCTCTCTTCACTTAAGTCTCTCTCCAGAAGATAGTCATTCGGCGAACAATGAGGTAAGTCATTGTGCGAGTTAAGACCCTCGTCGTCCGCGCATCAATCAAGAATGAAGTCAAGTCGTGCGTGCAAAGGCTCAAAAACAGAGTCGGTAATTTTCCAATCGATCGAACGTCTACTTACATGTTTACTAGTGCGGGTGGGATTGCTTTGCTGACGACGTCATGCGAATTGCTTCGCATGTATTGCAATTGCAGTCGACGGAGGCGGTGGTTTTGAACCTTGCGCCTCATTCGCTAACAATGTCACATGATGGCAAGAAGATCTGGCCGGTTTCTTCAGTTTATCCTAAGAGCGGCCTTGCCACCATCATTGTTGCTTGGAAGGCGTGTCTACATGTCCCTTGCCCTCCGGGCATTGGAAACGCGGTTACCCTTCTTGTGGCACTTGAACTAAATCCCATGCTCTTTGTGTCATTGCCTCTCCTTAGCAGAAAGAGCAACAACGATAGCATTGTAATCCTTTCGGACCGAGTTGGGAGAAGGTTTGCCCCTACCTCCTCGATTGCCACGACCACATCCACGACCAAAACTTTATTCGCCTCGTTGAAGTCGCTTGGAACCTTCACCAAAAGGAGCATCAAGCGGGCGTTTCTTGCTTGGTCGGTTGCCTCCCGGGTTGTCAGTTGGGTAGGTACAATCCTTCCACGATCACATAAGGCGAATCAATCACAAGGTCGTTCAGAATTTTTTGCAGCTCCGCCAACGGTATGTTGCACCCCTTTTGTTGGGATCGATGAGACTTGAAGCTGAAACTTAGTCAGAACATTGATGAACCGAGCGCACTGTAAGTCAACTGTAAGAGGCGGTCGAGGCCTCTGCACAACGTCGTTGAATTGCTAGGTGTAGTCCGCGTAACTCAGAGAACCTTGCGTAAGTCCAATGAGAGAAATACTCGCGTTATCTCGGATGTTAGGCTATAGGAACGTCTTGGGAATCTATGTAACCAAATATGCGATAGTGTCCGGAATTGAAGGTTCGATCTTGCGATTAAGCCAATAACTGTGCAAAAGGTCCACCAAACCGGGAAGGAACCCACATGACGGCGTTGTACAATTCAAGATTAATGCCCAATATGGCGAAGCGTTGTGGCTGCGTCTCAAGCAAATCTTCAAGGTTACGAGCATCTCGAAAATTGTAAAGCGGCGACTGGGTTGCCGCCTTACGTTGCCTCTCGGTCAAAGTAACACTCGACCCCAAAAAACTAGTTACCGAGGGTGGAACCAACATGCCTAAGTCTGTCAGTGTCTTACCACACAACTGATTGATGTACCCCTGCCCCCTATCCACACATGTTAAAGGCCAACAGTTCTTAAACAAGAATGAAAGAAGATACATTTGGTAGCGAAGTGTCTCGATGAAGAAAATTCACGAGACACCAATGGCACGAAAATGCATGTACTCTTTCGTGCCATTGTGCCACGATTGAAGCCAAAATGTATCATCTCGCACTTTTGGTGAGTCTTCTTATCCGTTCCATAAACATCCGGCGTCATAGTTAAACTGTCTATGCCGGAACTTCGCAAGTACCATTAGGTTGCACGGTTGATTGGGAGAATATTGACTGCTCGACCTTGGTTGGTGTACGCAGATTACCGGTCACGTACCGTACATGAGCGGAAGCGGAGCACACAGAGACAAACTTACACTTGCCCACCGGCAACGGTACACAAACATGAGGGCCACTCCAAATTGTGAAATCGTCGACGGCCATGGCAAGGCCGGTTTCTGCGAACAATTGGCGAACGCCCGCATCGACATGTACATCGTTAGGCAAGAGAATATCGGCATGAAACCAAGTTTTACCGGTACTTGGTTTGCGGTGTAAAACAAGTTTGATGTTCAAGGCATGGGTACCTCCGATAGGCAGCACGACAACAATGTGCGTCGTTACCGGATCCAACGAATACCAACACGTCGAACCAAACAAGTAGCGACGAACAAAGTAAGCGATAACGACAACATGTGAAGAATAAGACGGTCCGAAACTAGTGTGGCAGTTTGCCTCCGAAAACTAATTGCTAACAGAAACTAGCGCTTGCGCTACTGCTTGACATTGCATGTATATGGGAGTGCATATAGAGAGATTGTAGATGTTTCATTGTCGTAAGGGTTAAAAATGAATGAAATAAAAAAGATAATGAGTTATTGTGCCCGCCGGCGGATCAGCGGCGGCGACCCCGGAGGGGGGTGCACTTGCATGCCCGTCGGCATTCACCCCCACATTTCGTGGTGGGCGTTGGAAACCCTATAGCCGTGCCAGACATGGCACGGTTGGGGCTAGGCGGGTTGAAAACCGGCGGCTAAGATCCGCGGATTAGCCGTTGTCGGGAAGCCTTAGTACGGAGGGCTTCTTTAAAACATTATATGTACGTCAACATCAGGACCTCCCGTTCGGCTAATCCGATTTTGTTTTCGAGGTTGGATACTCCTCGAATACTCTCATGTACACGGGCGGGACATGTATCCGATGAGTTTTTTGGCGGTGACAAGGTTCGGGCGGATATGAGTTGGCGGCGGGCATTGGAGCTAGCCGAGGACGGCCTTGAAGTAGCGCTAGGGTAGGGCGTCGACAAGCCATGTGAGTCTCGAATCTCTCATTGGGCGAGGCGAAAAGCTACGCAGGCCGAAGGAGGGTCGCAGCCGGAGGAGCGACACGGTCCGGCGGCGGAGTTTTCAGGATCGATCGCCGCCGGAAAAAGCCCGGTACCGAGGGTTTTCGATAAACATTGTCGCACCCAACATCTTCTGCGGAGCGGCGACTCGATCCGCGTGTTCACCCAAACCCTCCCCTCGTCGGTACTATGCTATCGATAGGCTGCCTTAGGCAGTGTGCCCAAGGGTATCGCAACATCACATTGCTCTTACATGCGGTCCTCTAGCAGCGTAAACCATCGGGGGAGGGCACGGATGGACACATCGCGATCAAATAGGTGTTGGAAACATACGGCAAAGGACCGGAGACATGAGAAACCTATGGCACGGAGGTAGGAGAGCCAGCCGGGCACCGTATGCGGCTATGGCCTTACTTTCTTCCCAACCCCCGAAGGAGGAGGTAAGCCTAAGCTAGGAGGTGAGCTGCGGCGGGAGGAGCAGCGATTATCTCGGACGTGGGTGTGCGTGGGTCAAGAAGGGACCGTCGACGACCTTAGCGAGGGGGATTTTCGCCTACCTTTGCCCCCCAACTCCTACACGACCGGAGTCGCACAAGAGCATAGGTCAGGTAGGCCTCACTCGACAAGCACATGTTGATTAGCTTGGCTGATCAGCGCCCTTGCCGCGGCTAGAGCATGCCGCGTATCGTGGAGAATATAGGCATTTTATATTTCATACCGTATGCATTAAAAATACATGTAGAAGAAAAAACTAAAAGTGCTTACGTGTATGTTTTAGACGGTATCGTTGTTGTCATTCGAGAGGTTGGGATTAGTGGTTCATGGTCCAGCCCCAACTTACAAGTCCTAGGTGGCACAACAGGGAGGGCCCAAAGATAGCAACCGGTTTCACCCGGTATTGTTGTAAACAATTTCAATTTCGATTGTGTTTGTCACCTCCCTATAATGCACCATGCTTGAATATGTTTAGCCTAGCTAGCTCCCGCATGGTTTCGCATGGTCCTCGTGCCTTGCGATAGGGCACTCGAAACGGTCTCAGCTGAGTAGCGAGGTAGCGTGACTGCCTCGCGAAATCAAACTAGAGCGTCGTTTAGCATGTTAGATTAGAGGGCTAGCAAATTGTCACTGCCGGTAGCAAGAGTATTCAATATGCCGTTCAGTTCTTCTCAAGGCGCGTTTAGCTTTACAAAAGTATTTGTGTGCGAAATATTTCTACACCCGTGTAATATGAAGTATGTCCGACGTGTCGGGGAGTACACACGTAATTCGCGGCGTTTTGTGTATGGTTCAACGATGTGCCAGCCCCTACTAACAATTTGTATTGTACGTACCGGGAGGTACTAGTACTACAGTATTGTATATTGTCCTCGAGGTGTAGCAGTGGCGACGTAACCGCAATACGTTCTTCCCATGAAAAAATACGGATCAAATTAGTAACGAGTACACGTTCAATGTCATGTAATGTCATGTTACATGACAATACTCGTCACAAATGTTGTCAATTTGACTCAAGTCGAATATCGCTGCGTGCAGTTTGTAGATTCCCCGCCCAACCCTTGTGCTTTTGAGATTGAGCCTCCCAACACGTTGGTATTAGCTCTTGCACTCCACGTCCTCTTTGCCGAGTGTCATGAATAACACATCAAACCGCTATTCATGGTGTTTCGTGTTTCTTTCGTGTCTTTACTATGGTATGCCAGATGACTTTGATGCCTCGGGACATGTCGCGATATGTATGTTGCAAAAGCGACATGTCTAACATTCCAACCGCCCACGTCAGCCAAGCACTACTGCCGCAATGGGCATCAAATTCAACTTGGGGGTAGCATTATGAGGTGCGAGCAACACACCATGGCGCGTGTTCCACTCGCATGGTACTCATGTCGTCACGCCCTAGTCTTTGTGGACACACTATTGAACCGTGCAAACACGTTCAATATGGAAGGTAACTAACGCACACGTAGTTACACTCACAATCACGCAAATCGGACAATCACGCAGACAACCAACCCTACGCGTGGTGTCGGGACAACATAGTGAGTGAGTTGTAGCCTAGCGACAGCTTTGTACCGAATCAAACAGAGTATCGGTATGTCCCATCTATACATGTACTAATCATATCTGACATAGCTTACAATAGCTATCTGCAACTAATAAGTAGAAGGTATTACTTACAACACTCCCCTGAAGGTAGCTACGGATGAAGCGTTGCATTGGGTCTGCTCCTCCCATGATAGCACTTCGGTGTCTTGTCAGTGCATGTCATGGTAGTGGTTTGGTGAACATATCAACAATTTTTTGGTCAGTGGGGAGGTACATCAACTTGATGATTCCCTGCTCCACGTGGTCTTTGAGGAAGTGCCACTTCAAACCGATGTGTTTGGTCTTCTCGTTGAGCAATACATTTTGGGAGTACGCGATGGCGCTTTGGTTGTCTTCCCTGATGGTGGTGGTTTCGGTGATAGGGGCGTTAAAGATCTCCCCCATAAATTGGCGGAGGTGAAGTCCCTCCTTGGTGGCGTCACTCGCAGGGTAATAGTCGGCGTCACAAGGGGATTGGGCCACCCAAGTATGTTGTTTAGACTTGTAGTTTATGGGACCGCGTCCGAAGATGAAGAGATAGCCCGAACGCGACTTGCGGGTGCTAATTTCGTTTGCCTAGTCAGCGTCGGCAAAGCGTGTAAGATTTAGACTGTGGTTCGCGCCTCCCCCCAACATCAGGTACATGTCGATGGTGCCATGGAGGTATCGAAGTACCTTCTTTAGGGCTTGCAAATGAGCATCCGTGGGGGATGCTTGGGCGGAGCCAAAGATGCTCAACGCCGTGGTAAGATCGGGACGCGTGCACACGGGCGCGTAATGGAGACTGTCCGAGAGGCTGGGGTAGACGCCCTTAGCCACCCCGGTAAGGGGGGGGAGGCCATGTGCGCAAGGCCGGAGAGGAAGCCGGGGACGAGGGCTTAGAGTCGGTCATGCCGTGCTTGGCGAGGATGTCACGCAGGTGTTTGGATTGATCTAGCGAGATGGTGCGGGCTGAGCGGTTGCGGGTGATGTGCATGCCAAGGAGTTGGGAGAGGTCACCCATGTCCTTGATTTTGAACCGGGCACCATGTTGAACCTTGAACGGTGCAAGCCATGTGGCATCATTGCAGGCTGCGGGAATGTCGTCCACGTAAAGTGCGGTCATGGCGAAGACAAGACCGGCGCGGAAGATGCAGATGCAAGGATATGAGACACATTGTTGCCACCCGTTGTCGACAGGCCATGCACGAAGGAGCATATTGAACTCGCGAGGGGACTGTTTCATTCCTTAGAGGCAGCGTTTGAGATGACACACCTTAGACGTGCCATCATAGAAGACGAGAGGCTGGCAGATGTACACGTCCTCCTTGATGGGGGCGTAGAGGAACGCACTGTCGATATCAAGCTGATATAATTCAAGGTCGCGGGCGGCCGCGATGGCGAGGAAGAGGCGAAGGATGACAATGCGGATGACATGGGATACCGTTTCCGTATAGTCGAGGCCGGCGCATTGGCTGCAACCTTTGGCGACGAACCGTGCTTTGAAGCGGGAGACATCGCCCACGGTGTGTGACTTGACCTTGTAGATCTACATGTTGTTGACGACCACGCGGTCGGGGGCAAGGTCGACGAGCTCCCACGAGCCGTTGTCTATGAGGGAGGAGTACTCTTGTTGTATAGCGGCTTGCCACTCATATGCATGAGCAACCCGGTACAGTTTAGGTTCAACACACTCCCGGGCGGAATGGAGAGCAAAGGTGGTAGGTGTTGCGCCAACTAGGATGTGGTGTGGGCGAGTAATCGGGTCGGGTATGTAGGTCGCTCGAAGATGCCCTCTTTCGCTTTGCCTTGGTCAGTGTCACAACACGCCGTGACAAGTACCGGCGGGAAGTCCGACATGTGGGCCACAAGGTCGCCGTAGCGGAGGGGGTGAGACCTGAGGCGAAACTGACGGGGGGCTTAAGGGGGGGGGGACCGGGAGAGGTCCAGTTGGGAGGGTGTCGAGAGGGTGTAATGCGGGCGAGGTGTCCCGAGGGCCATCGTCATCCGAAGCGTCTGCGATCAACAAGTCATCTGGGAGTAGCGTGCCGAAGCCCGGGGTGTTTTCTTGAAAAGCAACATGGACTGATGTAGTGATGCGGCGAATCTCGGGGTTGTAGATGAGGTATCCTGGGGCGTTAGGCGGGTAGCCAACCATGACGCCACGAAACGCTTTTTCGCTGAGCTTCCGACGCAACTTGTCGGGCACCTTGGCGAAAACGATGCACTCGAAGACGCGGAACTTGTAGGCGTATGATGCCGACGACGTAAGGAGAGTGAATGGGACGCCACCGGTGAGGCCGACCGAGCGGCTGTAGGTGCGGTTGCGCATGTACACAATTGTGTTGACAGCGCACGACCACATGAAATTTGGGACAACCATGCTGTGGAGCATCGTAGATGCGTTGCCCTTAGTGTGCGCCAAGGGCGTTCGGCTTTGCCGAGCATGTGATGGGCACAAGGGGCAGAGAATTGCACACAGACGCCCATGCGAGCACACATTTGGCGGGTCGTAGCAGCTTCAAAGACATAGTCCGAGTCAAACTTAAGGACCGGGGCGAAGTCGCCTGGCTGGGAGTAATGGCGTGCATGCAAGTGTCGGATTTCTAACAATACGTTTTCCAACTCTGAGCATGTGTCGTCTTTGGACTTAAGGAACCGCACCCACATAAAATGTGTGTTGTGGTCGATGACGAGCAAACAGTAGCGGAGGCCATGTGGGAAGGGAACAATCACTAGACCCCAAAGGTCGGAAGACAAGCTCATCATGGGACGGGATGGTTTCGCGCAAGCATTGGTGTTGCGGGGTGCAACGGTGGCCTTGTGGAGCAAGCAAGAATCGCAAGAAACATTTTTAACTGCGGTGGCTAATGTTGGGCTAGTAGGGATATTGTGGGTGTGTTGGGCATGCAAGCTTTCCATATTAAGGCACCCAAACAGACGGTGCCAAAGTAATGGGTCGCATTGGGCAGTGAGAGCAACACGGGGACCGGCGTCACTCGACGGCTCCGCTGAGGGGCTTGGGGGCAGCTTTGGTTGATGGGGCAGGATGTGGAGTCCGTTGCCGGACGGCTCTAGCACACCCATTCATGTGGGCACCATGATTAGGCAAGTGTCAGAGTCACCAAGAAAAAAGAATTCACAGCCGATATTCGATTGCATCCAACTAACACTGAGGAGGCGACCAATGTGTTGACCAGAGCGAGATTGAAGGTCGGGGGTGTACAACGCATGGATCATGCGGTGAATGGCTTGACTAGACGCCAGCTGAATGGAAATCCGCACTGTGCCACTGCCCTTAACGTCAAAACTGACCCCGCCCACGCGAGAGGGAGCGGAGGACGGGGCGAACGTAACGAAGTCACTTCGAAACGCGGTTAGGTTGATCGAGCACGCGGAGTCTACCACCCGAATCTGCGAGAGGTCAAGACCACGGGCGAGGGAAGATGAGAACGCAAAAGTGCTGAAGGGGATACTCGCCTCAATGTCATCGTATTCATATGTGTAGTCCTTGAGAGTGGGCGTACCGTCAGGGTCGTCGGTGGGGATGTCGCTCAGCAGGGCAGTGTGCGCATGGGCAGAGCCACTAGGGGTGCCATATTTTTTGACGATCATCTTCCGTTTGGCGAGGGCCCACTTCATAAGGGCGTCATCCGATGATGTGCATGAGGACATGATGTGGTTCAAGATGCTACATGCGTTGCACTTGTTGGGCAGGCCACGACCACCGCGAGTGCCACGTGGGTTTTGTCCGCGTCCGCTGTTGGAACCGCGACCAGCAGCAACAAACGCATAGATGGGAGGGGCGGGGCCATCAGGGGCTGACATAGCCGGAGCAAGGACGTCCTCGTCCATATTTTGTGCCATGTGGAGGATGCTAGCCATCACTTCGTCCGCGGAGAGGAGGTCGTTTGTGTCGAACGCGTTGATGACACACTTTTTGGCTTGGCCGAATTGCCCGGGCTTGGAGATGCCACGGAGCATGAGGAGGCCCATGTTGTGAGGATGGATGGTAGGAGAGGCATCGATCATCTCGCATGCCTCGTTGTAGTCGTCAAAGGTTTGACGCATGAAGTGGGCGTACTTTGTGAGCGACATACCCGGGCGCTGGCGAAGTATGAGGTTGTTTAGCATCGAAAGAGAGCGTGCGAACGAGCGACCATCTAAACGTTCGCACATGATGTCCCAAGTGGCAGTGGCGTAGTCCGGGCGAGCAACATAGATGCACTTGACAGCCTTGTCGGCGCGCTTGTTGTCGCTAGTAGAGTGTAGCAACATGGCGTACGCGTATGTTGCTACACTTCATCAAGCAAGACTCCCGACTCCCGTGTAGCGAGCTATGGAATGAGGTATGTAGCTTTCATGGACAAGAAGCTGAGGAAGTTTCGCTTCCACTACTTGAAGTCC
>JAPMLY010000870.1:82500-92500 GCA_026401115.1 Tetraselmis chui
CTGCACATGCCCGCACTTTGCCATACATTCCCAATGCCGCCTAGCTCAGGGACCCGCCACATGGCAGTGCGAGTGGTGTGCTCGCGGCCGACAACACGACCTCACCCGCCTCCACGAAGTCCAGTGGGCCCCACCGCCCTCACCGCATTCAACTCCGGCTATGTCCCCTCCACCACACCCATTCTGCCAGAGCCCGGACCCCCTCCGTGGTCGCATCCCCTAATCACATTCAACCACGACCCCATCAACCCCGACCTCGACATGCTCCCTACCGGCAAATTCGCCATCCACGCACACCCATCACTCCACGACACAACCATACTATGCACTCCCGACGGCCGCGCGGTCACCACCCTTAACGGCCCCCGCGCCCGCCACCTCTACCAACTCTTCCGCCCCGACCTCACGCAGCATACGTTCGAAGAGGAGGTCTACCACCTCCTCACCCGCCTAGGCTCTCGCTCAGAAATCCACTCACCCACACCCGCCACCACCACCCGTAATAGATGGGCCACTAGAGAAGACCTACTCACAGCTCTCCGCCACACATTCCACATACAGACAGAAATCTACTCCGACCCCCTCAATAAATCCCTTCACTCCCACACCTACCACTCCCTCTACCCCGAAGATATAGTCTTCTCATCTATCGGCAGCAATGCCCCACACACACGGCAAGGCACCAACATAGCCAACCCCGAATACGACCACGAATGCATGCGACGCGCCATAGAACACGCAATCACCAGCGCACACATCACAGCCCCTCACACACCCAGCGCAACCATCCTCACACTCCCCCGATGGGAACACACACCCTACCGCCACTCCAAATACATACACTCCCCATACACCCACAACCTTTACACCCTCCCCAATGACGCAAACACCTTCTTACCCCCCGACCAACACACTGGTAACCCCACCCCTACCCCATTCGGCACACGATGGATGGTCGACATTTACCTCGTCGCCAACCCCCTCGCACTCTCCACCCTCCCGTCACCCACAGCCATGACCGCACTTCACAACACTCTCGAATCTATCTACGACACTCACCTCCCCAACCCCACCATCACCCCTCCACCCCCTCACCTCTTTGCCACCTACTCACCCCACTCAGCAGGTATATACCACCTCCCCCCAAACCCAACTCACCCTCTCACGTACCCCTTCCCGGAACGCGTACATCTAACATACCCCCCCACCATCAGCGGTACCCTTGCTTGGAATTGGCAGGACTTTGTATACACTACAGACGGCTCAAAAAAAGGAAGTTCGCCCCCCCGCGGAGCAGCTGCTACCCACCCCGCCTCGGACACCAAAATCAAAATCATGGTGACCTCTACCCCTCCCTCACACACAATATATCGCGCTGAATTAGCTGGCATAGATATAGGCCTCCAACATGGCCGCACCCACCTCCTCACAGACAGTGCGTGCTCCCTCCGCCTCACACAAGGATACTTAAACTGCCCTTCCGCTTACAAACACAACATCCACCGCAACACCCTCCTATCCATCACACACACCCTCAAAACCCGCTGCAACGCGGGCATCCGTACACACCTCGGCAAAATCAAAGCCCACAACCACTCCCTAGGTAACGACCTCGCAGACACCCTCGCCAACCTAGTCGCGGATGGTCACCCACCCGACACTACATACACCACAGGTTCAGAGGTCACAATAGGCCACTGGACCTGGCCGTACTCCCTCATTCCACAAACCCTAGGAGACCCCATACCCTACAGATACACCAACCTCAAAGCTGACGCACACACCTACATCACCAAACACACACACACACACACACCTCTCTCGCAAACAACCAAACACGGTGCCCTCCTCGCCCGCGCCGCGAAGGACGGCGCAGACTTCTCTTACCACAAAAAACACTCAACCCTCACAAATATCCAGTTCACACACAAACAATAATTCATGTGGGGAGTCCACAACACCCGCCTACTCACTCATAACCCCACCCTGCGCTGCCCCCTATGTGGCCAATTCACTAGCAACGGCCACATGGCCGGTAATTGCCCCACCATATCTGGCCTAAGACATGACCGACACAACAGCGCGCTTCAACTCCTACTCTCCCTATTGGAACGCCACAACGGGGGCCGTTGGGAAACCATCACTGCAGACTTCGGTAACAAACCCATAAAATCATTTGCTTCCCCCTCTCCTGCCCACACTCCGCTTGACTGTCACCCACCCCACCCTACCCACATGCCCACCCGCCTTGTTGATGTTGACGAAGGTATCTCACCCGACTCCCTAACCTCGTGTCCCGCCATCCTCCCACCTGAGATTCTCCCCCCCGCGCTACGACCCCCCGCACACAAACCCGACTTTATCCGCCTACACGAACCTCGATTCGTTGGCCACACAAACGGTCGCCGCCGTTACGCATCCATAAAAAAGATTCAGATAGGGGAATGGAAGTACTGCACGGACAACAACCTCTCCCACACAGCTACCCTCATACGTGCCAAATACACACCCCTTGCAAACGCCATCCGCAGCCACTGGCCAAGCACAGTGGTTGACATCCTTCCCATCGTCATGAGCCGTACAGGTACACCGCACCCCTCCACCATCACAAGTCTCACCTCCCTACTCACCGCCCGCACCGACCCTCCTGATAAACTCGTCTCCAAAGCACGCCTCGACACGTCTCGCATCCTTGCACAGCTCCACACGCATACTGTCCAATGGCTGCACCATCTCCTCCTCATATACCGCATCAAATCCCGCACGACCTCCCGCCGCGCCTCCGCACATTGCCCCCTCGCACGCCCCTAAATGCACGCAGCCCTCGCCTCTTCTTGCACACCTCCCCGGGGGGGAGTAAAACCCCCGACACCAATTGGAGAGGTTGGATTTAGGTGGTTAACGGTCTAGCCCTGACTTGTAAGTTCCCTGTATGGCATAGTTGGGAGGGCCCAGAGACAGCAGCCGACGCATCCGGCTTTTGGTGAAAAAACCGGCGCATACGGTACATGTTGTAAACAATTTCAATTTCAATTTCAATGTAGTAAAAATCTCATCTTTCGCGGATGGTGGCTAAGTTCATCTAAGAACCGGCCTTAAACTGTGTACAGGTAAGAGACAAGCAGGGAGGGAAACCCTAACTACCCGGCACTTACCTGTAGCCCTAACCCCTCACGCTACCCCCAAGTCACTAGATCAGCAGATCCGAAACCCGGGGATAGTAGTAGGATTTCAATGTAGTCGTGCAACGTCTTTCTGCTGCTCTTCATGGCACTCTGGGCTCTTATCTCCGCGACGCTTTTCAGGAAGGCAGTGCTGATGCTGTGGCATGCCTTCCTGTTCCTCGGGCTTAGGTTTTTTCTTCCTTTCTTTCTTTTTCTTGCTTGCTGGCCTCCACTGCTTTTTCTTGTAAGAATTTTTTTATTTCAATGTAGTCTATCTCTTAATCCTTATTTATTGTCCGATTCACGGACAGGGAAGCAGGACAAGTGCGACTGTACAATTCCAGTACTGTAGCGCTTTATTGGCGGCCGTGTGATGGAAAGCGTTCTTGAACCGTGGACAACCACCTTTCATCACGCCGCCTCTATCGCGGAAGACTGTCTGTCGTCGCATAGCGCTAGAGCACTCCGAGGCCAGCAGCATTCCCGGCATTTCTGCCTGTTGACTTGAGTGGAGATCAAGGGAGATTTCACCGGAAGGTCGCGGATCTGCGTAGCGCTTCAAATTTATTCCACGCACAGGCACAACAACGACCGTACTTGACATATCCACCCCGTACGCCTTCCGAGAAGAGGAGGCGGGCGCCGCTTTTCAGATCAAGCTCCATAGACGGCCATTCGTCAACGAGCCCCGAAGTCCTTCAGGCTGCAGGCTCAGGTCTGCCTTGCTATTTTATTCGTTATACCTGACGCCACTTTCATCCTCGTGGTGACCGCGCTTTTGCTTGTTGTGAATAAGGTGTCCTCTTCCGGACAAATAGTTTTCGCCGTCTCGCCGCCTTGCCTCCCACCGCCGCCCCGCTTCATCCGGCAGGTTACTGAAGCGTCATGTTTTGCAACGCTTAGGCCGGGAGTGACGGTGGGAAGGGGGCGCGAACGGTGTTGTCAACGCGTTGCCGTCTTAAGTATGGCGCCCAAGCGGCGAAGAGGGGGCGGCGGCGGTCGAGGGGCGGCGAGGTCGACGTCCAAGGAGGACGCGGCTCTGGTGGACGCCGTCAAAATGTTGCTTAGCAGCCGGGACGAAGGACTCAGCATTCATGACATCGACCGCGAGATTCAGGAAAGGTGCGAGCCAGCTCTGAGGTATACCGCCAGACATGCTCTGGAGAAGGGTAAAAAGCGGGAAACGGGAAAGATGAGGGTAAAAGGGACATCGCATTGTTGAGCACAGCAGCGATCTGGAGCAGCTGTAAATGCATGTTAGGGAAGTTTTTAGTTTAGGGAAGTTGGGATGGGGAGGTGAGAGGGTACCGAGGACCTTCCCCGTGTCCTCCTCACCTGAAACCTGTATAGAGACTGTGGTTTTCTCGTGGAGGGGAGGTGGTATTGGGGTACACTGTTTGCGGCAGCGCTTCCTCTCCAGTCACAGCTTCATAGTTTACTTTGGCGATCACCCTACAGCCCGGTGCCAGGATGACAGCAATTCACATTACCGCGGCCCCATGACAGCAACCCCTATTACTGCCACATTGTATTCACGCCAAGCACGAGGCTCGCTAATTGTGTGGCCACGACCGCCACTTTGATTGGGATTGCCGTCATCCAGTGGAACACAGCTTGCTTGTCCTGAGAGGGATGGTCTGCAGTTCGGGAGCTCACTTGTGCTCTCCTATTTTCATGCCAAATACTGTCCTTGAGAAACCAGCTGACTTAAAAACTGTCCGGCAACGTTGGTTGACCCTCTTCCAAAAATGGAAAAGCGCGATTTCTCCCCTGTTTCATGTGAGCCGCAGTTTCCATGTGCTCCTAATCCTTCTAGCACGACTAACACCACAGTGCCTCTCAACACGGATATGTTGTGGGCTGTGTGGCTGCCTCTGTGACCTAAAATTGAGTCAGCTAATGCGATTCCTTCTGTCTTCGCTGTCACGCGGCGACGCTGTGGCCACTGCTGCCGCTTCCCGTCTATTCTTCACAGCACTACTCGCCTCACATTGTGTCTGCCCCCTCCCCCACACTACACCGTTCATCAGAGGCTGGGGTGGAGACTCCATCAGAGCGTCCGTGTCTGAGCCAGAGCGACAGCGGTTGATCGAGAAAGCGCTGCGGTCGAAGGGGCTAGCGCCTAACCAGCACAGCGGCCTCTACATGCCAGACACCACCGCCCCCCCAGCAACAAATAGCACCACGGAGCCTCCGGACACCACCACTCAGGAGCAGCAACAGCAGGAGCCGGGAAAGGCGAAGGGGGATGAGAAGGAGGCAAAGCGGCCGCGCACGCGTTCCTCGATGCTGGTTGTGAAGGAGGTGAAGCCGCGCGTGGTCAGTCCAGATGTGGAGGAGGAGGAGGAGCTGGACTTCGAGTGCGACATCAACACCCCCTCCGCCATCTCTCGCCCCCTCATGATCCAGCCCAAGGCTGATGAAGAGCCCGCACCGTCACCCGAGCCATCGTCACCGCCGCCGCCGCCCCCAGGATCGCCGCCACCAGCGCAGCGCGACGATAACAACGACAAGGTAACAACCTGTTGTCGAACCGTCCGTCCATCGGATGCGACCTCCGCCAGCGCCTGTGTCCCCCACTTAACGCTGCAGCCCCGAGTGCAGCCGGCCAGCAACACACACAACATATACGCACACAATATCCGCCTTCTTTGCATTGCGACGACTGCGACTACGGCAGCTATTGCAACGACATGAGTAGCGTGTAGTGGAGTGGTGCATAGGAGACGAGCAGTTTCTGTCGCCGCATTTCACGATAGCGACGCGTCCTGTCACGAAGCCTCCGCTGGTCGCCATTGCAGTCTTTACTGATGGGCATAGAACGGTCGCCTCAACCGCGGCTTCCAACGTCGGCGCAGCGCGCGTTTGTTTGCATTAGAGGCAGCAGCAATGCGAGCCACTTGCGGGGAGAGAAGGGAAGGGGAAGTGGCTTCCTTCCGCTTGGCCCGTGGATGAATGCTCAGTCGTGCGGATTGTGTGCTTGTTTGTGTGTGGGCGTGTGTCACTGTTCGTAGGTGCCGGCGTCAGGCGCGAGCAATGACGCTGAGGCTGAAAGCGGCGTTGGTAGCGAAGAGAGACGTATAGCGAAACGAAAGCCTATCGTGTTTAAGCCTGCTCCAAAGGTGCGCTGGCCCTTTGTGTATGTGTACAGCCTGTGTGGATATGCGTGTGAGCGTTATTTAGTGTGTATGGTGTTTTTGTGTGTACTCTGCTTCCTCTGTGTGTGTGCGTGTCTCTCTCTGTTTTCTGTGTGGACGTGTGTGTGCGTGTTCGTGAACATTTATGGAGGTACATGAGTGCTGTGTAGGTGAATATACATGTTGGGTCATCAGTCATGGGTCATTAGTTAGGTCACGTCAGTGCCAAGCCCGCCGTAAAAGCAGCCACAATGGCTGATTTCTCTCTAGAGATCGACTACCAGACCATTTCAATGCATTGAATGTTGCAATTGTACATGCAATCGATTTCGAGGCGCTGCCATCGTCGTTGGTGTCGTGGGTGACTCATGCCATTTATACTGTACATACCAAAACGAGATGCCCTCGACATGTCGATTGCCAACATATCAAAATCGACCCAACCAATATCCACACAGGCAGTGTGTGTGTGTGTGTGTGTGTGTGTGTGTGTGTGTGTGTGTGTGTGTGTGTGTGTGTGTGTGTGTGTGTGTGTGTGTGCGTGTGTGTGTGCGTGTATGTGTGTGTGTGTGTTGGAAAGGGAAAGAGGCAGGAGGCTTTGTCTTTGTATAGCTCAGTAGAATGTGTGTGCGTGTGTGTGTGTGTGTGTGCGTATGTCGCGTGGGATCGCTCAATCAATGCTAAGACTGAGATAGAGGAGTCAGAAGGTGGGAGACGGGGAGCTGAGAAGGGTGGCAAGGCGGAGAGCAACCGTCAGCAGCAGCAGCAGTCGGCTCGGCCGTCGGTGCATGAACGGCTGCGCCCTGCGCCTCGCGGCGGCGGCAGTGGCAGGGTTGTGCAGTATGTGGAGGACGGCGGCCCGCCCCCTCCTCGGAACAACAGGAGAGACGAGCGCCCACGCGACGGGCGTCCACCTCCACCATCTGACCGACACGCGCCGGCGAGGCTGACGGAACGCCGGATAGTAGTATCGCAGGTGAATATTTAGTTTTTAGGTGTTTTAAGGTTTTGTGTCAGTTACGTGTATAACAGATTGCGGTGAGGTTGCTATACTCTCGTATGTCAATGGTCTCAGACTGTAGTTGAGCCCCCGCGGCCGCCACCGCCGGCGAGGCAGCGGACATGGAATGTGCTGGAGGGCGTGGAGCTGCCCTGGCCGCTGGACATCGCGGAGCAGGATCCGGTGTACGACCGCGGGACCATCGTCGCGGAGCGCCTACTTGACGGCGAGCGGCTGGACAAAATTGGTCGTCTGTCCCCCGCTGCTCGCGCGATTGTGCTCAAGAAGTTGGGTCGGGTGCGCTCGTTGCCTGTCAGGACTTGAACCTGTGCAGTGTGATCGGTCGCCTGCAATAATCCGTAGGTCTAAAGACATTGTGTCCGACTCTCGGAATCGTTTTTTTGTCACTTTATCTGCCACTTTCTTTGATACCGTTGACGACGTTGTTGTGGCGATTTCCGGGTGTAGGAGGAGATGTCTCGAATTCGGTCGCCGAACGGCTGGGTGGAGTCGGTGATTCGGGAGGCGTCGGCGTCGGAGCCGCTGAGGGCCGGCGATGAGGAGTACGACCTCGGCTGCTGTCGACTGGGGTCGATCGGTTCGCTTGAGCTCGACGGCCGCCTGCGACGTCTGTCCAAGCTCGACGTGGTGAAGGCCGTGTATCAACTCGGTCGCGCGCCGCGGTTTCACAGCCATGGCGAATTGAAGCGCTGGATGGACGACTTGGTGCGCAGGCTCGAGGTCGCCGCCCTCCCTCCTCCACCGGCACCTGAACCTGTACCCGTCGCCACTCGTCTGCGAGACACACCGATAAGGGCTCCGCCGCACCCGAACTGACTCGGCTGTGCCACACCGTCGTTCGGTCGACGGAGCTTATCGCAGTCGGTCTCGCAGCCCGCGTCGTGGCTTCGACGGGTCCCGCAGGCCTCCCTCTCCCACTAGACGAGCGCCTCCCCCCCCTGTCGCTCCTTTGCCTGATGGTCGGCGAAGCCCGCGCTCGTCGTACGTCGGCCGAGGAGACACGTTAGGGCGTCACGAGCGTCCGGACAGCGCGAGGCGACCGCGTCCGGACGCGTGGGACCGCGGCGCGGGGCGACGGGAGAGATCACCGCCACCGGTGCCACCTCGCGCAGGGGGGGCGTTTGCCGGTCGAGAGCGGCGCGACCCTCCGTTTACCGCCGCCGCAGCACGAAAGACACGAGGCGTCGCCATGGGGACCGGTCGAACGCGGTGTCGCCATTCCTGCTCCTCCGCCACCCGCCCGTCGCGCGGTCGCCTCACCCCCGCCTCGTGCCCAGCGCCAGGGGCCACCGCCTCCGCCGGCGGAGTACGACAGGCGTGCCATGCCCGACGACCACGATCGGCCGCGCAGGTAAGGAGTAAGAAAAAATCCTCGGCCTCGCCTCGTCTCTTGTCGGTGCTCGTTACGACAGTGTCGTTCGAGGAGAATGGGGTATCGTGCTAAATGTGATTTTGTCGTGCTCTGCGACAGAGCGCCGGCGGCACCTTCCGCTGCCCCGCCACGTGGGCCGGTGCGAATGGTTGCGGGCGGCTGCACCTTCGGCGACCCCGGCAGGTGAGCGAAGGAAATATGTATGTAAAACGCGAAAACATTCACGGAAACCCTGTATATGTATTCAGTGACCGTCGGCTGTCGGCTCAAGTGATATCTGGTGATAAGAAAATCAACTAGCAGATCCAGACACCAAACCAAATTCTGAAAAATGTGCATGTAGATGTTTAGCAACTTCTCCGCAATCTGTTATACACGTAACTGACACAAAACCTTAAAACACCTAAAAACTAAATATTCACCTGCGATACTACTATCCGGCGTTCCGTCAGCCTCGCCGGCGCGTGTCGGTCAGATGGTGGAGGTGGACGCCCGTCGCGTGGGCGCTCGTCTCTCCTGTTGTTCCGAGGAGGGGGCGGGCCGCCGTCCTCCACATACTGCACAACCCTGCCACTGCCGCCGCCGCGAGGCGCAGGGCGCAGCCGTTCATGCACCGACGGCCGAGCCGACTGCTGCTGCTGCTGACGGTTGCTCTCCGCCTTGCCACCCTTCTCAGCTCCCCGTCTCCCACCTTCTGACTCCTCTATCTCAGTCTTAGCATTGATTGAGCGATCCAGCCCCTTCGCCGCCCTTAACCCAGTCAGCTGCTTCCCGTCGTCCTCCTCTTCTGCCTTCTCAGCCTGGTGGGGCGCGACGAAATATAAATGACATCCCACCACACAGGGCACGCGACATACGCACACACACACACACACACGCACACACATTCTACTGAGCTATACAAAGACAAAGCCTCCTGCCTCTTTCCCTTTCCAACACACACACACACATACACGCACACACACACGCACACACACACACACACACACACACACACACACACACACACACACACACACACACACACACACACACACATACTCACACTCACATCCACACAAACATGATTTTAACAACACGTGCACCCCAACACACACACACACATACACACACACACACATTCAATCACACAGACACAAACAAATACGCATACACAATCAATGCATTCAACACACCGAATCGATCATGAACACACAGCGAAATACTATCAATTGCACACACACACACACACACCCCCACTTACAAACACACACACACACACACACACACACACACACACACACACACACACACACACACACACACA
>JAPMLY010000870.1:97500-102500 GCA_026401115.1 Tetraselmis chui
GATGAAAATTGTAACGAGATGTATGCTTGAGACGCATCATCACCCGTCGGTGCTACTGTCGCCGCCGCCCTTGAAGTCTATCCGACTAGCAGGATGGCAGGGTCTGTTTGTTGAATTCGAATTCACGTGTGCATGATAGTGGCCACAGGGACAAACGCACAGACAGACTCTAACGCTCCTTCTCCCACACGCTCTATATCTATCTGTCACACATATACACACATCCTATCTTTCTATCTCTCGCGCACAGCCACACACTCCCTCTGTTTTTCACTCACACAGCAGGAGCAGCACTTCCTCTCTCGCTCATACACACACGCGCGCGCACACACACACAGACACATACACACACATACACACAGACACAAACACACACACACACACACACACACACACACACACAAACACACACACACACACACACACACACACACACACACACACGCACGCACGCGCGCGCGCGATGCGATGTTGATGACTGCAATAGGTTTAAGTGCGTTATGTCATGTTGAGGGAAATTTTGAGATGTAAATTGGAAATGTAAAACCAATTGTGATGATTACATTATCTGCTCCATCAATGCTGCCAGAGGTCCACCAGCGCGCTAGCAACTACCATCGTAAGTTGGCTGCAACAGTGTGCATCGAGTGCATCATCGGGCACTTATGCGGAGCATAGAGGGGCATACAAACACAGAGGCAGAGAGACAAACATAAAGATACTCACACACAGAAACATATGTACATACACCGACACACACACTCTCTCCCTCTCGCTCCCTCTCTCTCTTCCACAAAAACACACACACACGCACACACACACACACACACACACACACACACACACACACACACACACACACACACACACACACACACACACACACACACACACACACACACACACACACACACTCAGACGCATACACAGACAGTGACACACACACACATACACACACACACACACACACACACACGCACACACGCACACACACACACACACAGTCCCCTCTCTCTTCCAAGCACACACAGGGATGGACGTAATAGCAAAAATCACAGTGTTTCTCTTCCTCTCTCACACACGCACACATGCACACACACACACACACACACACACACACACACACACACACACACACACACACAGCCCTCTCTCCCCTCCCCTCTCACACACACTTCCCGAGAGACGCAGACACACACACATCCACAAACAAACACACGCACATGCAAAGGAAGAGGAAGATCAACGCCTCTGAATGCTAATGGTAAAAGTGCAAATCACATGTGCAGGTGCGAGTTCAACACTTACAATGTTGTAAAGGATTAAATTGATTATATCAACTATGCTGTCACACGTTTTACTCACCCTCGCACGCCCCCGACCAGCACCGCGCCGCTGCGACCTCCTACATTAGCACTCAATGCGCGGCTGAACATGACAGTGAGCATGGAAAAGCGTCAATGGATAACATGCTGACAAAACAGAATGCCAATGAGGTGTTCTAAGGACTCGTAAATTACAGAGTCATTGTGGAGTTTGAAAATTGCGAAGGGACCGTAAGCACGGCGTTCCATCAATTAAAGAGGTGCCTCGACAGTTTTGTAACTTTGACACACGCCACCGCCGAGTCGATCGGATGGCATCACTCGGCTAAGGTCTTCCCTTCCACGAGTCTGTTGACACATCTAGATGAGAATTCCTAGATATCAGTTCCAAGCTTCTCCATTCCGGGGGGCAGGTGGCTGTTGTGCGCCTTCTTTGCCTCCCGCACCGCCTTCTTTGCCCCTTCGCCAATCTTGTTCCCTGTAGATTTGGGGTCAGCGAGGTGGGTAGCGACATGGCGGTACAGTCAGACAACAAGATTTAGCGATATTATTTTGTAATAAAATGCACCCTCCCCCTTTACAGTCAGCCAAATTCCGCAGCCTGTCCCCCAAGTCACTGCTTGATTACAGCAGATCTTCCAAATGTCAGAGATGCCCATTCACATATCGATTTCTCGTCGGTGGTGCGCCTCGAAGTGAGGGGACTGTGGGCGGAGCTGAGAAAACAACACATTCCTAAGAATGAGAGTATCAGTTTGGGAGCGCTTTAGCAATGCAACGATCCATTCTTTTTAAGCGAGCGACCGGTTCCGCTGGTGATGTCTGGTGCGAGGGGGGTCGAAGGGAAGGGGTCGGTGTTGTGGAGATAGCCGAATCGAGGCACTTCGAGGGCGCAACAGTCTGTGTAATCAAGTTATGATTAAGTCGGATATGTGTTCAGTGAAAGTACTCAACTTTTTGTTATTAGAAAGGGTGGGGATATGGACTGAGAGGACGGAGAGACACTGTTTGTATAAGGCCTCATCCTTCCTCTGTCACAACCATCAAAATCAGCGCCCACTCACATTCAAGATACAGCTCCGTCAGTGCGGTGGAGGGCGTCCAGCTGCCGTCCCCATTCCTCCTCGGCTCCAACGCCCCGGCCACCGCAGCGGCTCCCGCATCGCCGATTTCGTTGGCTGCAGTAAGCAAAGCGAAGCATGGGGTCGGTGTGAGGCGGTGAGCGGCATAAACAGCAAAACTGTTGCGGAACACATTGAGTGACTGGGCGAGGAAAGACATTATGTATGGAGATGAACAACAATATTCAAATAATGTAGTTTTAAAGTGTGTTTTATTTTTCACAGCCGCTCCATCGACCAACCACGTTCGTCATATGCCGGGGGCTCGCTGGGATGATTAATGAAGGAACACATGACAGGTGAGTGGACGGAACACGACCGAAAGCCAAACGATATACAGGAGGATATAAAAGGGAGGGCGTCGTGATTTCAATACACGCACGGACTGCACCATCATCAACAACCCTTTCTATGGTTTGTCCACAGAAATCCTTTTTTAGCAAATCGTTAAAACCGCCGGGGCCTTTCTGTGTATGACACCTGGTGCTATCTTAAACACAAGTGCAGCCCCCGAAGCAAGTCTCGACTACGGTCAACAAATCTATTGTGCTGTGATTTGGGTTCACAGCCCTCTATTTCACAAATGGCGGCTGACCGACGGCATATTGTTATTTTTGTGGTTAGCTGTGGAAAGGTGGCAAGAAGGTGCATCTCATACGACACACATCAGAGCGAATCGCGAATGGCCCGTTTCGATGACATTCAATGAAGGGATAAATTAAAGGCCAAGAGAAATCAGAAAGTCGGTTTTGAGAGTGTCGGGTGCACAACCGTCGACTGAGTGAATTTCGAATCAAGCGCTCCATTCCCAAGGCGCATCGGAGAGTCCGAGAAATTCCTAATTTTGTAGTGAGTCTGCTCAAATGGATGTCAGCAGTGGTGGGGGTGGTGCCCAATAAAGCCGTAATCAAGTAATGGATGCTCGAGTCGTAAGTTTGAATGGCAACCGAAACACATCACCCAATCACCCCCGCGGATGTGGCTGTAAAATTGGCCATGCAACAAATGGAAGAAGAATATGATGGACTAAGGTATTGGACGATCAACAATTGATACACACGAGCAGTCTCAGCCTTCCTCTGTCACAACCATCAAAATCACAACCATCAAAATCAGCACCCACTCACCTCCAAGAGCCAGCTTCGTCAATGCGGTGGAGGGCGTCCAGCTGCCGTCCCCATTCCTCCTCGGCTGCAACGCCCCGGCCACCGCAGCGGCTCCCGCAGCACCGATTCGGTTGCCTGCATGTGGTGGAGGTGATATCAATGTTGGGCGTGGGTGAACAAGGGGGGGGGGGGGGAGGGGGGGTGAGTGGGCGTATCAACCTAATCAGCGAAATCCCCCAGTCGCTAATTGATTACAAATGATCAATGTTCAAAGCCATATTTGAGCGTATTTATTTTATTCAGTAGGTCATTTTTTGGTTTTATTTATTCGGTAATTACTTTTTGGGTGAAAAGTCGGACGCTGTTCTATGTTTTGAAATTGTGGCCTTCGGTGGGCGACCTGGGCAAGGGGTATGATAACGGAGACTGAGGGAGAGTGGGTAGTGGGGGAGTGATGAGGGAGAGGGACAGAAAGGCGAACGGAGTGTGTGCATTGTTTGAAGGATAATGACAGTGAGAATGATTGTGAGAGGGTTGGTATGTTAAACACGTCAAATGACAAATCCACATACATAATATGTAAATAGGAAGATCATGAAGCAATTAGCATTTCTTCCAAACATATGAGATGCCCACTTTTCCTATCAATTTCTCGTCGGTGGTGCGGGGAGTGTGGGCGGAGCTGAGAAAACAACTTATCACTAAGAATGAGAGTATCAGTTTGGGAGCGCTTTAGCAATGAAACGATCCATTCTTTTTTGTGCGAGCGACCCGTTCCGTCGGTAACTGGTCAAAAGGGGTCGATAGGAAGGGGTCGGTGTTGTGGAGATAGCCGAATCGAGGCATTTTGACTGCGCAACACTCTGTGTAATCAAGTTGTTATGAAGTCGGATATGTGTCGAGTGAAAGTACTCAACTTTTATGTTGGAAAGAGTGGGAATATGGACTGAGGGGACGGAGAGACACGACGGGCGCTGTTTATAAAAGGCGAAAGGTGTGACCACCAACACCCCGCATCGCCGATTTGGTTCCCTTCATGCAGGGTAGAATATAAATTGAACGAGTGGACAGCATGGAACCGATACTATTGATAACTAAACTTTGACGAAAGGAGGGACGCTGTTTATGAAGGCGAAAAAGTATTGGACGATCAACAATGGATACACACGAGCAGTCTCAGCCTTCCTCTGTCAAAACCATCAAAATCAGCGCCCACTCACCGTGAAGATTCAGCTTCGTCAGTGCGGTGGAGGGCGTCCAGCTGCCGTCCCCATTCCTCCTCGGCTCCAACGCCCCGGCCACCGCAGCGGCTCCCGCATCGCCGATACGGTTGCCTGCATGAAGACGAGATTATGTCAATATAGGACTCGGGTGAACGAGGGAGGAGGGTGAGGTGGGGGAGTCGCTGGGTTTTAGGGTTTTTCGCAGATTCAGATTTCACAACAAAC
>JAPMLY010000870.1:110000-154603 GCA_026401115.1 Tetraselmis chui
AAACAGACTATCGATACGGTAGCAACGATAGTCCTTCAATACAAAGAATTATTGTTAAAGAGAAGCGAGTCGTCAACGCGAGCCAACTTTCAGTTAAAACGCGTAATATATGACATATATCAGGGTTTCCAAGAAATACACTATCTGTTGCATGTCATGGACATATATTGACAAGTTGGCAGTACTCATCGCTCACTCGACCCGTCCACGAGCAGCACTGAGCAACAATTAACTGAAGAGCGGTGAAGGGAATGGGGTGGAAGTGCAAACCTGAAGCATCGAGGTCTTCCCGCGCTGCTTTGAGCCTCACGGCAAGGGCCTTGACTTTCTCCGTATTGAGTTCGGCCACAGGGCAGCTCAAGTCGATGTAGAGGTGTTTCATGTAAGGCTTCAGCAGCCCTTTCCAAGAGCTCGCGTCTTTTGCCTCCTCTGCAGTGACGACTGGTACGATGCCGTCCGGCCGTTGATCTATTGCATACTTGAACTCGTAGTAGCAGTAGTCCTTCTGCGGCGGGGCGAATCCGCACACATGTTGTTGGTTGCCTTGGCCAAATCAGAAAAGGGATGCAGCTGCCTGACTTGAGTATATATATCCACGATCTATTGTTCATAAGATAAGAATGACACAATAACACAATGATAAAGCCACAGGGTGGTTGGCCAAACGCCGAATTAGGGGTGTAACTTGTACCGTCCAAATTCACCAATTCACAAAACATGAGTGCCTGCCTGCGTGCGTGTGTGTGTGTGTGTGTGTGTTTGGGGGGCGGGGGTGGGTTGGGGTTCACACGACATGCGAAAGACACGCCGATGACAGCATTCTCTACCAACCAACAAATTTAGGTGGCAATCGATAGAAGGCCCTTCACTGCCATCTCATAAATAACACTGATATAGCAGACGTGTGAGCTAGGGATTCATTCGATGCACATTTTGTGGTGGCCTGATAACGGCACGCAACTATTCACGTTGGGCTATAGTAATGTATGTAGCAGGTTCTGGATCCTTAGTTTCTTCACGTTGGTTAGCTACTTCGCCTACCTACCAGATTAGTGCCACACCCAGACTGAAGCAATCCACGTACATGCCAAAGCGCTAGAAAACACAGCAATCGCACAACTTGCATTGGGTCAAAGCAGCTCTTACAGAATCTGCAGCGGCGATCTTTTCGATGTACTCCGGTGTGAGGAAGGCCACCACAAACCGCGACGAGTCGATCCCTTTCAGCACCGAGGTCTTTATGTGGTCCTTGAGGCAAGTCTCGTCGAGCCAGACCCGCACGCCGGCGCTCATAAGGAGATTGGAAATGAGCACCACCTGCATCGACGACCGCGGCAACAGTTAATAGCAATAGAATGAGAGGGGAGACTTCTCGTTACCTGCTTGCATCATAATACATATATGACAAACTACAACTGTGTGTATTTCTGTTATCAGCTCCGTTCTATACGGGAGAAAAGTTATGTTGTAAGTGGAAAGATACGCACGACTCATTCCTCCAGGTCGACCCTTTTTAACAAACAAACGGTTGTCTCCTTCTTGGGACGTGTTTTCATAATCCTTGACGCTTGTACCAAATGATGAATAGATATCTCCCGTGGGGTAAAGGATGCTTCCAGTTGGTGACGCGTGCTGATGCGAGTACTTGTTTAAAGGGGCACAAACGTTGGGTACGCGTAACATTCAATGCACCAACGTTGGTAAGTAATGGGACACTCGAACGTAATTCATTGTCGAACGAGAGCCGGCGAGGTCGAGGAGCTAGCAAGAAAATAAACAAACTGTTTTACAAGAAAAGGCAGTGGAAACTACCAAGCAGAACGGGGAAAGGAGGAAAAAAGCAGCCCCACATATGCCTAAGCCCGAAGAACAGGAAGGCATGCCACAACATCAGCACTGCCCTTCTGCAAAGCGTCGATGGGCTTTGCAAGAGATATATAAACCGTCAGATCCAAGACAATAAACCATCAGGGTCGAGGTTAAGCCGAGGGACATTCGCCCGTTATTTTCTTTCTCATAAGAAAAAGAAGTGGAAACCACCAATCAAGAAGAGAAAGAGAGGGGAAAACCCCAACAGGCCTTTGCCCGTTATCCAACAATACGAAACACACACACACACACACACACACACACACACACACACACACACACACACACAAACGCGCGCGCGCACATTCACACACACACACACACACACACACACACACACACACACACACACACACACACACACACACACACACACATACACACAGGCATGTAAGCCCGAGGAACAGGAAGGCATGCCACAACATCCGCACTGCCCTCCTTCAAAGCGTCGAATGGCTTTGCAGGAGGTATATAAACCATCAGGTCCAAGAAAGTAAACCATCAAGGTCGAGGTTAAGCCGAGGAACATTCGCCCATTATTTTTTGGTCTCACAAAAAAATGGAGTGAAACCCACAAATCAAGAAGAGAAAAAGAGGGAAAATCCCACAGACCTGAGCCCGTTATACAACAGTATGAAAACACACACACACACACACACACACACACACACACACACACACACACACACACACACACACACACACACACACACACACACACACACATACACACACACAGCCAGGAAGCTGGCAAAGAACGCTACAGCGTACCCACCGCAGAGGTTCCGAAGCAATACTACAACTGTGCCAGAGGAATCGCCCGCGGTCGTACCTTGGCGTGAGCTTGTTTGTCTTTACCCCAGTTATGCGACAGGAAGGCGTCGAACTCGAAAGATTGGCCTCCAGGTAAAGAGCAGCAGCTCGTGGAAGCAGTATCAGGAGCTGGGGGCATAGGCGGTATAAAACAAATAGGCTCAACGTGTGACTCTATTTTCGCTACGTAGTTTTTCTCCGCCATTTTTCATAGGCGACGGAAGCAAACAGTCATCACACAACCTCCTTATCTATATAAACATCAGACCTGATTTGGCTTCTCCTCCTTGGGTCTTGTGACTTGTCGAAACTTTAGTCGTGGCGCCCTCATCGACAACTTGGAACTTCGCCGCACGCTCGTGTCGGGCCTGTGCATTTATCTGTCGTGAATTCTCGTTCGGCGACACGATAATTAGCAATATCAATAAGCGCTTAACTACATGATAACACTCTCAGTAAGGGCCCACCTCTTCCGTCGTGCCCTGAGCGGCCCGTTGGCCCATAGCCACCGTTTCTCCCCTTGCAGTGGCCTCCACCTCCGGGTGCCTCCGTAAGTGATGCGGTGCCAGCCTTTCCTCCGTTATTTCGCGCTTTTTCGTCCTCTCGGCGTCCGCAACGCGCGCCTGCTCAGGACTTCCTGAGGTGCCACGCTGGAGATCACCAGCCTCGGCATGGCGCTGCTGACCTTCTTGAGCCTGCAACTCGAGCCGCAGCACCCTCTCCTGCGAATCACGCAAGGCCCTCTCTGCTTCCGCGGCACGCGCCTCTAATGACTGATTTTGGGCAATTAAGTCCCTCTTGGATATCCCAGCCCCCATGCTGAGGCAAAGGTAGGTTCAGTGGGTGGAGATGCTCTACGTTATCTGAGTTTCTGCTAGTAGGTTGTGCGCATAGCAAAGATGACGGGTGCCGTTATCGCACAGACGTAGGTCTGAGACCCCCAGTAGCGTTACAGCGGGGATTTTCGTGTGCCAAGCTGGTAAAGTGGCCGACGAAGCCACAAAATATAGCAAGTATCTCACGGCGCGCAGGATTCTCACTCGGGTTCATGCAGTGTCGCGGAGATCGAGTGAAGAACACTCGTGGTGTCAGCATGTGTGAATATAGCTGCAGCAGCAGGACACGTCGCCCCTCGCGCCTATGTACATTAAAGAATGTCATTACATGTACTGACCTACTTACAAGACATAAATATCTTTCAAACTACGGTCGCCGACAGTACCTAGGTACTACAAAAAGGGTATGCGTCGTCGACCGACGAATAGGGCACCAAAACGTCCGCAAAATTCACCCACCTTCTGCCAGATTGCCCGTGACACTGGCATTTTGGTATTCTGGCATTTGTGGGCACTTCGCACCGAGCCCGGAGAGGCGGCGGACCTCTCAATCTTGACATCTTGGCCGGGGATGGTTGAAGGCGCCCCATATTATATGCACGGATAGTCCTCGACCCAAACAACACTCCCACGGTGTAAGCTCCTTTGAGAAAAGGCGCATACGCGGGCAATCGCCGAGGAAAGGTAAAGTACCTAGGTACTACGGCCGTCGCGTGTTCGCGACTCTATATCAACCACCCTTATTGTCGCCGCAACTGCCTAGCACGAGGTAAGACTGAGCAGGAATACTGTGTAAAACGTGGAGGTAGCAATGGAACCACATATCGCTTATTTGTTTTACATCAGTGACGTCGGTTTTGCAAGTTCTCGTGTCGAATTAAGTGGATTAGGATAAAGGCGCCCGCAAAACACGCTCATGCATGCTATCATCCATCAGTTTATTGAGCAGAGTAGACTCTTTCACACATAGCACTAGGGCAGAAAGCTACACCTAATTTAAAAATGGACTAGCCTTCGCTGTGGCGCTATATGCATACCGTGTGTGCCTCTCGCGTAACCTACTTATCGGCGTTAATGTGTTTTACTACGGGGTTTTCCCTGATCATGCGTATGCCGCCCCTTTCTATTCATCAATATTGCGCTTAAAGCTGCTTTACGCCGCATTGTTGATAGAAAAATCAATAAAGCATCTCACATAACTCTTCAACCTGAAGGTTACATGGAATGTGCTTGGTCCGGTGTTAACCGCTGGTGCGGCATCATGCTGAGTTTTTTTGTTTTTAGCGCTGCCGTAGTAGTTAGTGCACCGCTAGTTTGTATCTATAGCAGCCGTATTCACGTAATATTGAATACGTCCCTCAGAGAGCACGTCAGCACGGTAAACGCACCCGCCTATCTTAGTAACTTGTATGAAATATTTGCCGTACTGGAACAACTCCGGTGTGCAGTGTCCCCCCCTCCCCCCCCTTTCTTACTCATTTGTCGGCAGTAGTGGTGCGCTGCTGTGCGTGAAAAAAAACTTAAGTCTGGCTTGGCGCGAGTTTCACCTTTTTAAATTTATTGCCTCGCAAGGAATTCTTATTGCGCTTTCCCATCTCTATTCAGAAAAGTAATGTTTAACATTTCACAAGTATGAGTGTGAAGCGTCTAGCCTATAGGATGTTCGGTTGGGGAGGTCGAAAGCTTAAATAACGTTTACAAATACCGTTGGTGATGGCCGCATGGTTGGCGTCAAACATGCGCGCCCATGAAGGTATAGTTGGTGTGCAAGATAGCGATGAAGTATGTGCGAGGAACGCCCTCGATAGGGTCTTGCGGGCTGACACAACGCTACTCGCGTAAAGTTGTGCCTGTTGAAGACACCACGGCCGCAATAACGAGCATGCATCTCGTACGGGTATGTTGGCGTTTGGCCGTGGGATTGGCCGATCCTGCCGCTGTTTGAGCTATATATACTGCTGCTCACTAGCGACGTGCCGCAATGGTCTGATTTTTTTAGGAGAGCGAGGAATGGTCTCAAGGCACCACCTCGTTGACGGAAAAGTACCAAGGCGCTTTTTGGGGGCGAGCTGGTGTTTTGGCAATGTTGAAGTGCCTGAGTCAAGACTAACACAAGGTACTGCACAATCAGGAGTTAATGTACTGGACTGATGTAGAAATGATCTAGTACATAATTACAGTGACTGTTCAGATCAGATGTGGGATCTGAACAGACAGGCAAATAAAACACAACACAACTGTCTGCGCAACCACCGAGGTAATGTGCAGTTTCTCTCAAGAGGGGGTCGACACAGCCCTCTGAGTTTCTTATCGACAGGACACATCAGCTAGGGCTCTGCTGTCCTGTCATTCAATACTAGAGCAATACTAGCTAGACTTGTGTGCACTTGCTGCAATCTAGGTCATGTCATGAGCTTGCAGCCCCCCTTGTAAATCACTTCCTTGTTTCCCTCAAGATTCAACAGTCTCAGCCTCCTTCTGCATCACACACACACACACTGCTTAAGTCTGAAACTTCATTAGGTTATGGGCCCTCACACTTAGGAATCTTCCTCTGCTCAGCCTTAGCTAGTGTCGTTGCATCGTGGTGCCGTAGTATCGTCCCCCTTGTGGACTCGCCTCTGTGCTCATTCTGGTTGTCCGTCAAACACAACCCTCTTCAGCTGTGTCGTTCCGACCCCTTCCTTGTCGAGCCTCTCGACTCGTTCATTCATTGGACTCTCCTTCCAGTCGCCCCTGCCGACTGTACCGTATTTTTTCCTCTTTCCCGTGCTCGCCTCCTTTCTGAGACACGATGACACCTCCCTCAAGCCATGATGGCGATACTGCTGGCCTCTATCGAGACGCTGGGTTGGGTGATGTGCCAGCCGCCTCCACACTCCTGCGGTTCAAGGACTTCAAGCACCTCACGCTCAGAAATGCCAAGGACCCGACTACCTTCTTAGTATGGTGGTTACAGTTTAAGGCGGAAGTTTGTAACAAACCAGGGTTTGCTGATTTTTGGTCGCCGACCTCCACCTGCTCTGCTCAACACCATGCGAGTGTCATGTCGATACTTACGCAAGTTATTCACTGCGCTTTCGGGGGCATCAAAAGTGTGAGATTCGCGACCCACAGCGCCGTCTGGGATACAGGCCCCCCTGTACATACCGACAGAAGAAGAAAATGGGCGTTGACCATCCAGTACAATTTCAGAAAATATTTGAATAGATATTCATCCGTAGATTTGTAAAGAATACAAATGTGACCCCATTTCATTTTCATGACAAGGACATTCATGTCTCGCACATATTGCCAGGCTGGCAGAGTACGCATCGCGGCTTCTCAGTATAGACACTGTACGAGACTACAAATAGAAAACGAAAGGACGCAATTGAGCCTTGCCCGCTACAGCTGGTTGACATTATTAGGTCTAATACTATCATCAAAGTAAGTAGCGTAGAGTAAATGCTTTCAACGACAACACGCAGGAATTACACGGCGATGAAGTCCACCGGACGCAGTGAGCGGCGCCATCTGCTCTCGTCGCGCGTCTTGACCGGCGCGAACAGTCGAAATTTTGAATTACACACACCGCGAATGAACTCGAAGTGCACATATTCTGTCATTAGCTGAGACGTGTGCGTCTAGTCGAACGCCCGACTCTTCATCGATCGTCGCGCGGCAGGTGGTCCCCATCCTGAAGTTCATATTTAACCCCTTACTTGTTACTGATTATATGCGCGGATCTTACTAAACTTCTATATCTAAATATATATTAAAGATGTTTTTATCAAAATGTTCTCAGGTGGTTGGATCGCCATCCGCTGTCGTCGCGCGTCTGGACCAGCGCGTACGGGGGACCTGTTGAATTTATAGACACCGCTATTGACCCTGCATTGCGCATATTGACATTGAAAGCGCGTGCGGCCAGTCGAACGTCCGTCTATTCATCGATCGCCGGCAGCAGGTATTCCTCATCCCGAACCTCAAAGTTAACCCCTCCTTACTTGTGAATCATTGATGAAGCTCTTGCCAAATTTGCGTATTCAAATTGAAATCTAAGACTTTTTCACTAATATGTCTTGCAAGGAGGTTGGATCGCCCCGCGCCGCCGTCACTACTCAAGATGGATGGCGGCTGCAGCAACAACAATCACTCAGCACGGGGTGCAAAAAGGCGCAGTCCGGACGGCCACGACGGTAAGCAAAGCTAATTGTTGAACAGCAGTCGATCGATTAATTGCGCTACGGGGCGCGGTTGACGTGGCCGGATACAACTGCAATCGTTCGTTGTTAGTTTTTTGAATTTGTCGAGTGACAGCTTCGAGTCGTTAATTCAAATACTTCGATCTGCCATCGCTACATATGCTACCGGTGTCGACGACGCCCCCAACCCTCCGCGGACCATCGAAAGTATGCCGTCAGGGCCTGCTACCGGCTTCGTGACCTCTAGCCGTGTCGACCAGGGGGTTGCATGGAACGGGCGGCAGCCTCCCGAGGGACGACCACCAGCTGTCACCGCCGCGGCTCCGCAGCTAAGCGTGGAGCAATTGCTTCAGCTGGTGATCATGGAGGGGGTCGCCATGAACTCGAAGCTAGAGCGCCTGGAGAAAGAGAATCTCGACCTTAAAACAGAGCGGACAAGCTTGATGTCGAAGCTCGGAAATCAGCGGCGCTATCTGAAGGAGGTCCAAGCGGTCCATAAGCAGCGGCTCGACGCTAGCAATGAAGCAGCCAAGGCATCCGAGGACCGGGCTAAGCAGCTGGCGGAAACGGTCGACTCCCTTAGCAAACAGCTGGAAGATGCTATGAAGGATCTGAAAGCGGCTGAAGACACCCTGAAAGCGTCGTCGCGCGTTCCTCGGCGGAGGATCAACTACGACAAGCCGAGACGCTGGACGCTTGCCACGGACGTCAACAAGTTGACTGAGTACTTTACCGAACTGTTTGGCCCCGATTGGCTGAACTTCGACGCCACGGGCGAGGGGGGTGGAGACGAGTCCGCTGACCCCGGCAAGGCGGCGTACCCTACCAAGGTCCTCGGTGCGTTTTTGAGAAAACACGCCAAGAACTTAGAGATGGAGGGGATGCTTAGCGGAAGTGTCATGCGCAAGATCGAGGAGGGTATCGTGGAGTGCATCGCCAAGCACTTTGATGAAATTGCTGCCGACCTGTTTATTCACGCGGGCCTCAGCACTAGGGAGTACCAAAAGGTGGCGAACCTCATTAGCTCCGTTCAGAAGGACCTGCGGTTGGTCAGAGCAAGGCTGCCATACGGCACTGGCTTCCCCAAGCTCGCCTCCCTTGCAGTCATCAGCAAACGGTTACATGACTTGATGGCAAGCCTAGGCCTGGACAAAGGAATCCCTAAAGCTGCCATGAGTGACGCGAAGGCTCTACTAACATCGCGCATTCGGTGGCTAGTTGCGAACGGGCGGGACTTCATCATTCCTGGGACCGACAACCAAGTGCAAGTTCAGCTTCTCGGGGACGCATGTGGCATCTTCAAGAAGAACAAAGTACAGGGGACATCCCTCGTCTTGAAGACAATTTACAATAACTCTGGTGGGGATGCGGACGCCCATGTGGACGAGATTCTGCATAAGTGTGGGGTCAACAGCGTCGAGAATTGCTGTCTTTTGGGGTTTTTCCTGGGGGACGACAAGTACATGGACATCGTAGAGAAGATACCGCAACTGGCAGCAGTGGTTTCGGAGCTGATGTCTGACGAGGGACTAGAGGTGGATGGCGTGAAGTACACTTTCAAAGTGACTTTTGGAGGTATGTTGGGTGATGTTGGGTTGCCTATGTGTTTTGTGTCGATTTTATGTGGATTATTAAGTTGTTTTCTAACATTAGCTGCAAATTCGTCCTGCTGTTCGACCGTCGTGCAGCTGAAACGATACTTTCTAATGAGAGCGCATGACGTTTCATGTTAGTCGGTGTGGAAGTCATGCCTCCATGACGCTGTCCTGTCTGGTTGTGCGCTTCAAGTTTTAGTTTGATTTGTCTGTTAATGTGTGTTTTGTGTCGATTTTATGTGCATTATTAAGTTGTTTTCCACATTAGCTGCAAATTCGTCCTGCTGTTCGACCGTCGTGCAGCTGAAACGATACTTTCTAATGAGAGCGCATGACGTTTCATGTTAGTCGGTGTGGAAGTCATGCCTCCATGACGCTGTCCTGTCTGGTTGTGCGCTTCAAGTTTTAGTTTGATATGTCTGTTAATGTGTGTTTTGTGTCGATTTTATGTGCATTATTAAGTTGTTTTCCACATTAACTGCAAATTCGTCCTGCTGTTCGACCGTCGTGCAGCTGAAACGATACTTTCTAATGAGAGCGCATGACGTTTCATGTTAGTCGGTGTGGAAGTCATGCCTCCATGACGCTGTCCTGTCTGGTTGTGCGCTTCAAGTTTTAGTTTGATATGTCTGTTAATGTGTGTTTTGTGTCGATTTTATGTGCATTATTAAGTTGTTTTCCACATTAACTGCAAATTCGTCCTGCTGTTCGACCGTCGTGCAGCTGAAACGATACTTTCTAATGAGAGCGCATGACGTTTCATGTTAGTCGGTGTGGAAGTCATGCCTCCATGACGCTGTCCTGTCTGGTTGTGCGCTTCAAGTTTTAGTTTGATATGTCTGTTAATGTGTGTTTTGTGTCGATTTTATGTGCATTATTAAGTTGTTTTCCACATTAACTGCAAATTCGTCCTGCTGTTCGACCGTCGTGCAGCTGAAACGATACTTTCTAATGAGAGCGCATGACGTTTCATGTTAGTCGGTGTGGAAGTCATGCCTCCATGACGCTGTCCTGTCTGGTTGTGCGCTTCAAGTTTTAGTTTGATATGTCTGTTAATGTGTGTTTTGTGTCGATTTTATGTGCATTATTAAGTTGTTTTCCACATTAACTGCAAATTCGTCCTGCTGTTCGACCGTCGTGCAGCTGAAACGATACTTTCTAATGAGAGCGCATGACGTTTCATGTTAGTCGGTGTGGAAGTCATGCCTCCATGACGCTGTCCTGTCTGGTTGTGCGCTTCAAGTTTTAGTTTGATATGTCTGTTAATGTGTGTTTTGTGTCGATTTTATGTGCATTATTAAGTTGTTTTCCACATTAACTGCAAATTCGTCCTGCTGTTCGACCGTCGTGCAGCTGAAACGATACTTTCTAATGAGAGCGCATGACGTTTCATGTTAGTCGGTGTGGAAGTCATGCCTCCATGACGCTGTCCTGTCTGGTTGTGCGCTTCAAGTTTTAGTTTGATATGTCTGTTAATGTGTGTTTTGTGTCGATTTTATGTGCATTATTAAGTTGTTTTCCACATTAACTGCAAATTCGTCCTGTTGTTCGACCGTCGTGCAGCTGAAACGATACTTTCTAATGAGAGCGCATGACGTTTCATGTTAGTCGGTGTGGAAGTCATGCCTCCATGACGCTGTCATGTCTGGTTGTGCGCTTCAAGTTTTAGTTTGATATGTCTGTTAATGTGTGTTTTGTGTCGATTTTATGTGCATTATTAAGTTGTTTTCCACATTAACTGCAAATTCGTCCTGTTGTTCGACCGTCGTGCTGTCGTGCAGCTGAAACGATACTTTCTAATGAGAGCGCATGACGTTTCATGTTAGTCGGTGTGGAAGTCATGCCTCCATGACGCTGTCCTGTCTGGTTGTGCGCTTCAAGTTTTAGTTTGATATGTCTGTTAATGTGTGTTTTCTGACAGGCGACCTGAAGTTCTTGAACAGCATCCTTGGGCTTAATGGGTGCTCTAGCAGCTTTCCATGTATCTATTGTAAGGTATTGAGAGCTCTTCTGCATTTAAAGACTTCCGAGCGCTATGAGACTGTGGGGTCACAGACCGTGGACCACATGGAGCCAAGAACGCTTGCAGAGCAAATCCAGCTAGCTCACACCCCCTCAGGGCAGAGCACCGACCAGCAGAATTCTTGCGCCTCCGGATGTGTTGCCGGTGAGGGTTGCGCATCTTACGTCTGTCCGGGATGCAGCAAGTCCATCGGGCCTGGCCACAAGGAGCTCAACAGGCTGCCCCTACCACGGAAGGCCAAACCCGGGCCTGACGACTACGGCGTCGCAGCGAGGAGCAAGGTCAACCAACAGCATTTCGGCACCATGTTAAGGCCCATGCTTGACCTGCCGATCATGCACTACGTGTTCGACATTTTGCATTGCAGACTGCGCATCGTTCCTCAGATTTTCAAGTGGACGGTGTGTCAGAACATCGATGCAGAGCAATTGGAGGAGGTGAGACATGACATGTCGTTAGCTGGTTACATTTCGGTAATGTTTTTATATAGATACATATATGATTATCTGATTAAGTTAATTATATTGACATGTTTCGTCTTTGTACAGATTCTGGTTTGGGCTCAAGAGGTGATGAAAGTCAAGCTCAACGCAGGGACTCAGCCTGGCCAGCGGCGCGCAGGGTCCAAAGGGGGGTCGTCTCTGTCAGCGGAGTCATGGCCAGGGGAGATCTGCTCGACCCTGATGGACTTCCACGAGGAGCTCATGAACCAAGTGTTCGAGGACCAAGGGAGCGCGGTGTGCCAATGGTCGAAGCACCTATGGCGCACCTTCTCGTATTGGAATCATCTGATTGGGCGTGGGTGCGAGGACGATCAGCCGTCGCGTGACGCCCATGCAGCGGAGGTGAAGAAGTATGCTGAGATGTTTATGTCAGCCTTCTTGATGCGATGCGGCCCTGAACATGTGACAGTGTACATGCATATCATGCAGTGCCACTGTCACGAGCTGATCCAGCTGCATGGGTCTCTGGACAAGTTCTGCAGCCAAGGTGCAGAGGCGATCCACCAGAAGACGCGCCACGTCGCACTTAAACGCAGTGACAGGCATGTGGAGCACCTGGCCGAACAAGTCCTCGTCAAAGTGCGCACCTATCAAGATCTAGTTGCTGAGAAGGGGCAACCTCAGAACTACAGGGCGCCCCGTCAACTTAGAGATGGACGCAGCAAGGCATGTGCAGAGAGGAATGCTGCCATGATCCAGGGCTGCAAAGAATACTTGGACAACCTACCGCCAGACCACGATGAAATCCTTCGCCGAGGTCTGCTCGCAGAGGGGTCAAGGCTGTCCGAGGACGAGACACCGGACACCGAGAAGAGGGACCATGACATGGACTCATCTGATTCAGAAATCGACGATGAAGATGAAGACCGATACAAGACAAATAAAGGACCTAGCTACGCACCATAGCTATGCCTATTACCTTTTGCCAACTTTGTGAGTTACATGGCGATTGTATTACTGCAATAAGGACGTTGAGCGCTAATTATTTCGAAACTTTTTAAATTACACACTTCACATATTTTAGCATAAGCAGAAATATTTGGTCTCAAATGCATGTGCACATCCTACAGCACCAAAGTTTGTGCCTCTGCCTGCACATCAAACCGTCGAGCATTGCTATTATACTATATAGTTGAATTAACAATGATGGTGCATATCTACAAACATGATGCTAGGCGATGATGTCGTATCCATACATATAAATCAGGCGGTCCATTTCTATTATAAGTCAAAATGTGTTACAGAGTATTATATGACACATGCACTTGTTGCTTTGTAGAATGTTAATTCATCAACACCATCTACATTGTGTCTCTGCTACAGCTAGTCACTTGCTGCATGTGCTTTTGCCACGCCTGAAATGTTGCCCCTCCCCTGACATCAAATCGCGCACTGCTAGTTAATGATATGCATGAGAATTAAGATGCAGTCCATCCGCTACAAACATGATGGTCAGGAGTGAGACGATGCAATATAATGTATAAATAAATTCATAATGCCCCGTATGCATCAGCGGTCCATTCACAAAGAAAAGATTGTTTTTCATTTATTACATGTTCACTTGGTAAGGTCATCTATAACTAGTTTTACTAATCTAGCGCCGCGACTCTTCAAGTCCTCTACTCGCCTAGCCTTGTTGGCCGCAGCACGATTGGGATCATGTCTATAACGTTTAAGTGCTGCCTTGTATTGCTCTACCTCCGCTCCCCGCCCTAGAGCTTGCAGCTGCCGTGCCCCAGCTGTCAAGAATGAGGGGGGGCTATTGCGCCGCTGCGCATGCACCCGCGATGGTGGGACGCCAATTGGCATCCCCTCATTACCTGCCGGGGCGACATTTTGCACGCTATCTGCCCCAGCATGCGTCGCGCCCACCAGACATGACCCGCCTCCATCAATCTTCGGCGGCTCCTTTCCTACGCTGCCCGCCTGTGCCTCTTCTGCGGGTTGTGGCCCCATCGACCCCATCACTATGCCACCCTCTCCCTTTAATAACTCACCTGGAGAATGGCAGAGGGAGATGCCCACATCCTCCGCCGGCAGCTCTGTTGCGTCACACCCCCCCGCCTTCCAAGCCACCGAGGTGGCACTCAACACTTCCCGCGTAGTCCCTCTTGCCCTTTGCCTACGGGCAAGGGCCCGCTCCTCACGCACAGCAGCACCCCGGGCGCCGTGAATCCCTAGATATCAAAACACATAAAAAGGTGAGAGGTATTGTTCTCAAGACATTTGTATGGCCAAAACTTTGGTAACAATAATATTATACTAACATGAATCACAATCATAACACACAAGCAAGAAGTGTTTCCCTAAATGCTGAGGGGACCGACCTGTTTTGCTGTACGTGAGCTTAGGGTGCTCACGTTTGTAGCCGGCGCGCTCAGGCAGGAACCGCACCTCGGGGATTACCCAAGATGCAACAGCCCTCCTTATCGGCTTCCGGAAATAACGCTTAATCTCCTCGTGAAGCACAAGGTTTTTCAAGAGTTGTTTCACGTATGCCTGCATGAAATAGACTGACAAATTAATAAACTGTAAAAGGCACTAACTCGGCAACAAGGTGCCTCTACTCGTCTTACCTCGTCCCATTAGCAGGTAGCGTCTATAACGGTCGGTATACAAAGGACGGGAGTGACTCTTACCTCCCAGTCCGAGTAAGGTGGAAGCAGTGCCCACCGACCGCCATAGTGCCACGTCTCCTCCGAGGGCATCGGCTGGTTGTTCGCCGCGTAGACCAGCGGGGCGTTCTTGACCGCCATTACGGTGGCGGTCGAGAAAATCGCCGACAACCTGTAGTCCGTCGAACCAGACGCGTACGTTGTTTCGTGGAGCTCCAGCGTCACAGGCGGGAGCATCATCGCTATAGCCCCCCTCTTATCCTTCGGGCATTCCTCAGGGTAAGGCAAAAACCTGCAAATATCAGCACATAGCCGCTATGTCAGATGATGTTCAGCTGCTGCATACATTGCTATTGTAAATGGCATAAACAAAATGGGCGGGAAAACTTACACGATGTTCCTGAACCCCAGTTTTTTCCCGTGTGACAGATCTTGGAAGTTCGCGAGCTTTCCGACCTCCCTAACAATCCCACGATAACAACGGTTTTGCTGCTTAGTCAGAAATTCTCGAAAGAATAATTATTCAAATAATAACCACAAGTCGTAGGCGGGGGGGAGTGACATCGCGCAGGTCAAGATCGAACGGGCGGACGGCGGGAAAATATACTACTGCAAGTTGCATAATATGTTGTGACCAGTAACACGACTCGCACAGGGAGCTCACCTCATCAAATTGAATTGCCAGCTCCTCACCCGTGTTGTTACGTCCCCACCAAACTTTTTCGTCTTCTTATTTTTCCACTCACTCGGCCCGTATGACTTGTTCCATGGTTCGCGCTCCGCTGCCTCGACGGGGTCGTCGTTAAAAGCGTCCACGTACTTTACCAAATCCTCTGCCAACTTCTCACTCGCCCAGTCCATTGTCACACAGCATCGAGCCTGAGGCACAGCCCTAGCCACGGATTTCCTAATATTCTTCCGTAAGGCTATCCACTGGGGTGGATGGGGCGCCGCCATGGCGACAAGGTAGCGTTGTGATGCGCGGACCGTAGTCAACCAAATAACGGCGGACGAAACCTACAGCCTTACTGCATTTTCTCGAACGAGGTGCTCTGCGTGGGTCACAGTAGATGAAAATATGAGAAAGACACTTGACTTCATTAGATTCTGTGCGGCTTATTACTGATGTACATCGTATCATGACCTCGTATGCAGCTACAAACAATATGAAAGTCTCACGTGATAGGGAAAAACCATGACCCGTACCACGCTCTTAACACCTGAAAAAATACAGGTGACCATGTCAGGTCAAAATGGCCTGTTGTGCGCAGTGTGGCACGGTAGGGGGCTACGAGGGCCGACAGCTCGATCCGTGGGATTAGCAGCTGTCGGGAAAGCCCTGTACAGAGGGCTTTTGAAAAAATAATTTCTGTGCACTACCGGCGCCAGGATCTCCCGCTCGGCCCGTCCGATATGTTTTTTCACTTACAGATACTCCTAGATACATGTCTACTTTTAGGAGTGGGGCATGTACTACGGCAGCGTTTGATGGCGAGGAGGGTACGGCCGGATCAGCGGAGGGAGGCGGGTGTTGGAGCTGGTGGTGGCCAGCCGCGAAGCAGCGCCAGGAAAGGGCGCTCGCTAGCTGTTGACCAGCCCTGTGCCGGTCGAACCTTGCCGAGGAGTGAGGCAAGACATGGCACAGGACGGTGGCTGGTCGCAGACGGAGGAGCGGCTACAAGAGGCGGCGGCGATCCTCAGGATCAGCCGCCGCCGGAAAGCCCTGTACGGAGGGCTATTTTGGATACTAAAAATAATGTCCGCACCCGGCGTCGAGCTAGTTGGGGAGTAGCATCAGGGTAGGGCGCTCACTAGCGCGTCGCTACGTCGTCCAGCGTCATCTCCCGGGGGGAGGAGTAAGCTGGGACGGCAAGGCGGACAGTCGCGATGGGAGGAGCGACACGATCTGGCAGCGACGACCTTTTGGGTCGGCGCCGCCGGAAAACCCGGCACGGAGGGTTTTGTTTAATTCCGGGCGCCCGCGACCCGCCGGATCCGGCTACGGTGACCTGCCCCCCCCCCTCTTCGACACCCACTACCCCGACAGACCTTCATACTCCTAGGGGTCCTTGAGCGTGGGCCCGGTTGAGCGCGGAGGCCCCCGCTCAAGAAAAGGCTGCTCGGTGGACGCGCGATTAGAGGGGGGAGGGTACGGCCACAGGCCGGAAAACCGACAAGTACCCGGGTACCAGACAGAGAAAAAACCGGGGAAATGAGCGGGGAAAATTCAGGCGCGGAGGCAGGAGCGCTAGTTTTTTCTATGTCTGTGTGTCTAGGTCCCCCCCACCTGTCCTCGAGGTGATGGGGGACCTCGACACGGAGGACCGCCGCGTCGGTGGACGCGGCAAGACCTTGGGGCGGGGTTTACGGGATGGAGCGGCGGGATCGACGAGCGACCGCGCGAGGAGGGTTTTTTTGCCAGCCTTTCCCCTCCTACTTTTGGCAAGACCGAAGTCACGCGGGAGCTAGATTAGGCTGGCCCGTCGTCCCTCCCGAACGCCGACCGGCCTAGGCCGGTCGACACCCCGGTTCGGCGGGAGCGGGCCGTGCATCGTGAAGGTCGAGCAGCAGTTTAGTTTTGCATTTCTCGACAAGTGGATTTATTTTTCGATCTGTCTTTCTTAATTACAAAATTATTAGCTGTTACTGCCATTGGAGAGGTTGGGATCAGTGGTTAACGGTCTACCTCACGCTACTAAGTCCTGTATGGCATAGCAAAAGGGGGGGCCCAGAGACAGCAGCCGGTTCTTACTGGTATTGTTGTAAACGATTTCAATTTCAATAGCGAGGACACGAGGGGAGTGGTGGTTGCGCGGCGAGATCTGTGGATCGGGCGCGGTCATCGTCCAAAAACCACCGGTTTCGAAAACAGGTGCGAGTATCTCGTAAATATACAGACTAAACAGCGTCAATATGCAGCAGAAACGCTTTCAAATTCACTTTCCAATCCCACTTGGACATGGCGTGTCCATTGTCCAAAAGCAAGGGTTGACCTTCCGGAACGTATGCGGTGGTTGGCGTACGCGTACAAGTCGGCGAGGGGGAACCCGGTTCTCGGGAACCGATAAGTTTTTTTTGTCATATTGATTTAAATTCAGAGGTTCGCAAATCCAACTCCCATGAGTACGGAAAGTAAGACTAGCGGTAATTGTTACCGTTAATAGCGGCGCGTCGCACCTACATGACAACCACCTTGCCCTTGTAGTTAGACGTCGCCAACGACCAAGCGATTCCCCAGCGGTCAACTTTAGCTAGCCCCCGCCGGCCCGCCTCATAATCCGGAAATTAAATGAAATGAAATTGTTTACAACGATACCAGTATAAACCGGTTGCTGTATATGCCCCCCCCCATTGAACGCCAACTATCTTTGGACTTATAAGCTGGAGATAGACCGTGAACCACTAATCCCAACCTCTCCATTGGCAGTGACGATACCGTCTACAACATATACGTATCCGGGTATTTTTAAAATTTTTTCTATACGTATTTTTTTGGATAAAGTATGAAATAAAAAATGTCGCTATTCTCCACGATACGCGGCCTGCTCTAGCCGCTGCGGGGATGCTGATCAGCGAGGCTCGTCAGCGTGAGCTGGTCGAGGCAAACGTGCATGACCTCGGCTCATGTGCGACTCTAGTCGTGCCGGAAAAGGCATGTGAAAAACCCCCCTCGCACATGTCGTCGTCGGTCCCATCTCGATCCGTGCCCAACCCCGCCCGAGGCATTAGCAGCTCCTCCCGACGAAGCTCGTCACCTAGCCGAGTCTTCTCTCCTCTTTCGGGGGCTGAGAAGAGAAAATAACTAGGGTGCATACGATGTCCGGCTGGCTCTCATGCCCCCGAGCCAGATTTTCCCATGTCCCATGTCCTTGTTCCGTTTGTTTCCACCACCTATCTGATCGCGTTGTGGCCTTCCTTACCCCCCCCCCGGTGGTTTACGTTGTTAGGGGGGCGCCTTTATGAGCAGTGTGCCGTTACGATAACCCTAGGCACACTGCCTGAGGCAGCCTATCGATAGCCGGGTACCGGCTAGGGGAGGGGTTGGTAGAACACATGGATCGAGTCGCCGGTCCTCAAAAGATGGTGGGTACGGGAATATTTTCCAACATCCCCCCGTGCCGGGCTTTTCCGGCGGCGGGTGATCGTAAGGACCGCCGCCGCCAGACCGTGCCGCTCCTCCGGCCGCGACCCAACTCCGTCCTCCGTTGCATCATGCCTCGCCCCCAGGGAGACTTACAGCTCTCGCAAGGCTGGCGACTGCTAGCGAGCGTCGTGCCCGAGCGTTGCTTCACAGCTGTCCGCCGCCAGCTCCAACACCCTCGTCCCTCCGCCGATCCGTCCGTACCCTTCTTCGCCAAAAAACAATTCTCAAACGCCGCCCCCGCCCCTTCGTCGGGAGAGTATCTCCGAATATTTAGTCGCGGAAAAGACATATCGGACTGCCCGAGCGGGAGATCTCTGTGCCGGTGTACGGATATTGTTTTTTTCCAAAACCCTCCGTACCGGGCTTCCCGACAGCTGCTGATCCGGTGGATCGCAGCTGTCGGTACCTCGTTTAGCCCCCTACCGTGCCAGGCGTGGCACGGCTACATGGCTACCAGCGCCCACAGCGTGGAGGTAGAGGTAGGTGCCGACGGGCCTGCGAGCACACCCCTCTCCGGGGCCGCCGCCGCTGCGCCGCTGGCGGGTACCTCATAAGCCGGAATTATCCGCGAGCGTGGCACTCTCTACTTTCACGCTCAGCCAATCTAGGCTTCGCGCGAATGCAGACTCGACTCGAAGAGTCGAGCAGGGTGTCAGTTTACCATCGTCCCATGCGCACTCGAGCGACACTTCCCCTCGTTCAGCTACGCAGCCACGCATCATGCAGCCTGAGCAGTCCGCTTCCGCCACAGCGGCCGACCCTGACGCTACTTCTATAGAGCAACACACAGCCGAACATATTCGTACGGCAGTGTTGGCTTCGGAACTACGGATTACTGGGCACTTTTTGGCGGCTAACGTTGCCTTACGCGCAAAGCTGCAACAGCCGACAGTAGCACCCGCCACTACATATCAAGAGCAGTACATTCCCCCCAACGCGACCCCAACGACGAAAGGGGGTAAGGCGGCCCCCGAGCCACCTATCGACATGCTTGACGACGAGCCCAAATCCACCGCGTCCGAGCTCGTCGACTTCATCTTCTACGGCGAAGTCATTCCTGCCGGGCTCGAACGTCCCCCTGCTAGAAATGCCATGAGGGGTGTTAGAACCCACGCCTCCCGGAACGGAGTTATACGCCTTATCCAAGTACCGCCCCAAAAGTCGGTACCCGATTAGAACATATGAAGCATATGAATTCCGCGCATCGTGCATACACTGCGACCACCTATGTGTAGAGGGCCAAGACTCCCCCAGAGTCCAGCGTACAGATGTGTCCATTAGCAACCCTACGGAGGGATATTAACACCCCCACCCGACGTCGAGGAACCACGTCATTGGACTCGCCGACGACACATCCCGCACTTTAAGCGACAAGCGCACACAATTAGCATACGAGGAGTACCTTCACACGAGCTCCTATGCCTTCTTCGACAGCCGCGCCAACGCGGTAGTTGGCGAGGGATAAGATGCGCTGTCGCACGGCCCACCTCTATCTACAGAGCATGAGACAGCGGTTGTCCTCATCAGAGCGGGTTATCGCACCCACTCAGCGACAAAGGAGGCCGCCCGTAGTTGACTGGGCTTCCTCCGCCTCACCAAGGGCGGACAAGCGGGTACGGATGCGGACCGCGTCTTCGCCGAATTGGCCCACGAGCGTTTCTGTCACCCACGCCCTACCTCGGTCTCCGGGGCATGGGATGCGCTTTGCCAAGCTTTCGTGGACCGCACGCTTGAAGTCAGCCTACACGCCGCTAGCAAGGCCGCAGCACGCGCAGCGTTCGCCAAGAACATGCCATACAAGCCACCATGCCCGTACGCCAAAGCACGAAAAGTTGCCGCCGACAAACGCAAGGCAGTGGCAGCGGCGGCAGCAGTTGCCACGCGCGCACCCCCCTCCACGAAGCCAAGCGACACCTCCCGACCACCACCAAAGAAATGATGGTGTGGCCCACCGCGCCGATTCGTGCTCCCCGTCCTCTCCTTTCACGCGACATCGCGTGCGACGACGATGGCGGGAGTGGGAGCGCATCGGCGCGAGCGGCCAAGTCCTAAGTTGGATCCGCCATGGCGTCCGCGTCAAGTTCAAACATGGCGCACGCCCACGGCCACTCAACCACGGCACCTCTATGCTGGACGCTACACCAGCCCAACTCGAGTTTCTAGACTCGGAGCTCCCGCGTTTCGAAGCTTGCGGTGATGCATGGGAACGCTCAAATAGCCCCCGCTACGTTTCCTGACATGTTTCTAGTGCCCAAGCCCGGCCACAACCAATGGCGGCTAATTATCGACATGCGCGACCTCAACCGCTATTGTTCCGAGTTCACTATGACATGCGAAACCCTGAAACACCTCCGCCACCTGTCCCGCCCGGGCGACTACATCGTCTCCCTCGACCTTACCGACGGGTACTACACCCTTGGCATCCGGGAGGAAGACCGCGACTATTTCACGGTCAACAATTGCGGCGCCCTATGGCGCCTCGCTTGCCTCCCGATGGGTTGGTCGGGCTCGGCGTACTATTTTTTGCAAACTCACTCAATTCTTTACGAACTACCTTTGCCGCCCTATACCGCCTACACCCGCGACTACACGTGCCAGTGGACACCCTTCCAAGCGTTTTCTCCGAAACGCCATGTTGCGCGGTACTCGAATGCTCCCTTACATGGACGACTTTCTCTTTCTAGCGGATTCCTACAACGCCGCGGTGGTCCTTCGCCAACGCGTCAAAGCTCTACTCAATCACATAGGCCTCCAGCGGAACCCGAAGAAAGGTGTCTGGACGCCTACACAAGTTGGAGACCACTTGGGTTGAACAGTTGACCTAGACCGCGGAATGTTCCGCGCCCCGCCAAACAAGCTCCGCCAACTAGCACAGCACGCGTCCTCCCTTCTCGGGAGAGCTGCTTCAAACGCTCGATGGCTACCCGCTCGCCAACTCGCAGCGTTTGCTGGGAAAGCCCAGTTCCTCTACCTCGCCATCGCGCCCGCGCTTTCTTTTTGCGCGAAATGCACAACGTCCTCGCAACGCGCACTTGATGGGGGGGGGGGGGGGGGGGGCGCGTCCGCCTAACGCATCAGCTACGGCGCGACCTCGAGTGGTGGCGCAAGGCTCCCACCCAGAACAACGGGCGGTTCATCTACAAGCCCATCGAAACCGCCTACCTCCACGCCGACTCTAGCGACTACGGGTGGGGAGCCACCATGAACGACGAGTCCAACTACCAAGCACGCCGTTTATGGAGCGCTGCCGACCGCCCACAGCACATTACGTGGAAAGAACTCCGCGCTGTCCGGCACGCCATCGAGTCGTTTCTACCCCATATCAAATGACGGCACGTCCTCCTCCACGAGGACAGCACCGCCGTGGTCGCTGCACTCACCAAGCCCACCACTCGGTCATCTGTTATGATGACCGAGCTGCGCCGCATGTGGTATCTACTCGACACCAACGACATCCACATCCGACCCCGCTACATCCGCTCGGCCGCGATTATCTGAGCAGATACGCCGCAAATTGGAAACACATGACTGGCAATTGAACCCCCGCATGTTCGCCCACCTTCAAGCCCGATGGGGACCCCACTCTATCGACCGTATCGCCTCTATGCTCAACACGCAACTACCGCGCTTCAACGCAAGATGGCGCGACCCGAAGTGCGAGGATGTCGACTGCCTCCGCCTGGCCGACGGAGCTTGGCAGTGCGAAAACAATTACTACAACTCAACCTAGACTGCCTTGCCTACCCTCGCTGCAAAACTGCGCCAGTGAGGCGCGACCGCTGCCGTTGTGGCCCCCTATTGGCTCAACAAGACGTGGTAACACGACTTACAACGACTCGCAACCACAACTTTGCATTTCCCGCCGTCGCGCGACCTAATCTTTCCCGGCAGGCTCGGCACACGTGCAAGGGTCGGACCACCCGCCTAGAGGATCGTGGCCTTTCGAGTAACACCCCCCTTTGGCTCTACACCCGACGCGGTGCCGTAGGCAAGGCGCGACGCACCGCGCAGGTGGGCTCTACCGCGCCCCCGCCGATTACGCTACGCACCGGCACCCCGCGCTACCGCCTCATGACCAGTTCTGGCAAGGCCCCTTGGTCCTCATCTACGGCTACAAAGTTTCAGGCCCTCTTAGGCACCGACACCTTAGGTGCCACGGCCATCGGCCTAATCAGTAATTCCTTAGCGCCGGCTGAGAATCGTCCTCCATGCCCCGCCTGTGGGTGTCTTTTGTCCTATTGTACGCAATCTGACATCCTTTGCAAAACGTGCCCTAGGGTATATATGTTAAACCCCAAGTGTAAACTGCGACAGTGTATACACCATACGTACAATGTATATACTGTCTAGCACTTGAGACAGTGTATACATTGTACGCCTGTTTGTGTACAGTGTATACACTGTCTCGCAATATTTCAGACAGTGTATATACTGTCTAGGACTTGAGACGGTGTATACACTGTACGTCAAAATAACGGACAGTGTATACACTGTACACACCGCTACCCCTCTGCTACGTACAATATGGAAACTTGCTGAATGCGAGGCAAAACCCCGTTTTACCGGAGGTTTTTCCCCGTGCGCGGGAGCGCCGCACAATTCTGCAGGATCTGTCACCATTTCGCAGTGTCATCACCCCGATCAGCGCACGCACGACCGACAACCACCACGGACAGGCGGGGGACAGTGTAAATTAAAAATATTTACCGGCGGATAGGCTATCGTCCCGCCGACACAACATGAGTGGCGCGTCAGAGTCGGCGGGAGGGTCGGAGGGCGGCGAGCTGGGCAGTACCGCCCATGCGGCGGGCGGCGGGAATAATACTTGTGTGGTGGGTACTGCCGCGGGCACCCCGTCGCTATCCTGCGAGACTAATACATGTAAAGACAGAGGGGCAGACATGTAGAGGGAGACACACATACATAGATAGAGAGAAGGAGAGATACACATACACGTAAATACTACACACAATTATAGACACATAACATACACGTTTACACATACACACAAACGCGCGCACACGTAGATACGAAGACATTTATAAAGAATGACACACACACACACACACACACACACACACACACACACACACACATTCACACAGATATGGTATGTGGAGAGGAATACACAAGGTCATACCTTGAGAAAAAATGAGAGACAGTCTCACACATATGCAATTAAGAAAATCGTAAAAACACAAGAGCAGAAAATGAGAGGGAGAGGGAGAGATAGAGAGGGAAGGGGCGGCGGTAGTGGTCGTGAATTGGATGATGGAGGTGTTGATGAGGAGGAGGGCGGTGGTGGTGATAAGGGTGAAACGGATACACGCACACACACACACACACACACACACACACACACACACACACACATATGCACACACACACACACGCACACACACACACACACACACACACACACACACACACACACACACACACACACACACACACACACACACATATGCGCGCACACACACGCTCGCACACGAAATCTAGAGAGGAAGACACTGAGACATAACGAGAGGAAATTGGAAGACATTCTCACACAGACGGAAACGCAATAGAGAGAGAGAGAGATACTGTGTGTGTGTGTGTGTGTGTGTGTGTGTGTGTGTGTGTGTGTGTGTGTGTGTGTGTGTGTGTGTGTGTGTGTGTGTGTGAGGGATAGATACAAATATCGTTACATATAGATGAGAAGTGATCCCTTCTTTCCTTGCATTCGTAATAACCTTTGCATTTGTCGAATTATAACCGGCCAAATGAGTTTGGGAAACACATACCGAATAAACACCAATACGTGCATCATTAGTCAAGTACCATCAATTAACTATAATCTCATGGGCGATGTTATGAGAATGATTACAATATGGCGACACCTAAAGATTGAGGCAACCTTGCACATTTACGACGTTGGGGGTTTGTTTGAACAACATATATTTCGTGGGTGGCAACTTGAGGTGCAGTACCGTTGGTGAGCAAGGCAATTGCACCGTCTACTGTCGCATTTTCCTTTGCAACCGCAACAATTTTCGGTGCTATAGCCTTGTCCACCAAAGCGTGAGGACTTCTTTGCGGCCTCACGCAGTGTCATTCCCTTCAACCAATTACCATCAGCATCCTTGTACACCGTCCATTGTCCGCCATCCATATTTTGCAAGACGTTGCCCATGCCAGCTGCCTCCACTCCAATATTTGGCAAATGCAAATACGAAGCATGCACACATCTTGCCAAGAGGCCGTGCTTTGTTGCGAGACGAAATAGTCCAGCATCCGTGACCTGCATCCGCGATCTAATCAGTGAAAAGCAAGGTCACAAGCCTTTTGTTGTTACTACGGAGCGAATGACAGCGGTATACAGTGGGTGACAAGTGAAAGCAGCGATGGGGAACGCAAGGTTGTCGAGAGTGTGGGAGCGAGTGGAGGCCTCCACGGCGGAGATGGCGATTTGGTAGGCGGCGCCTGGGATTGTGGCACGGGATGGGGCAGCGGAAGGGTGGGGTGGGCGGATGGCATCGAGGAGCGCAGCCGGAGGACGGACCCGCCCGTGACGCCGTACCATAGCCACGACGCGGAGCCAAAGTAGGCAACCAGGCCATTGAAAGAGGAGCCCGGCATGGCAAGCAAGGCGAGCACAGCGGTGGCCTGTGCGAGCAGCGGCCAAATGGGCGTGCGATTGGTTTTGCTCAACTTGCCGAGAGGGGTGGGCAGATCACCCGATCTGGCAGCGGATTAGAACAGACGGCCACCCGTCGTGAGGGAGACGTTCATGGAGCCGAGCACGGAGGCGGAGACAAGCATGCCGGCGACGGTCATGCCCGAGGTGCCCAGCGTGACGCGCACGACGTCGAGCGCGACGGTGGAGGAGGTGGCTATGGCGGCGCTGGGGAGTACCGCGTCGTATCAAATGCAGATGATGATATCGAGGGTGGCGCAGGTGGAGATGGAGACCATGACGCTGCGGCTGAATGGTGGGGTGGATGTAGTCGCGGTCGCTCTTTGCTCTGGGCATCATCGGCGCCAGCTCCGCGTGAACCTACCCAGGTAAGCCCCCTGAAGGTGTGAAGCCCGTACATGGAGAAGGAAAAGGAAGAGGGGGGAGAGGGGGGGAGAGGCGAGGGTGAAAGGGGAGCAACATACCAACGAAGAGCTAAGCACAAGGACACCAGCGAAAAGCCAAATGAGCAGCGACAGGGCGGTGCTGCCAGCGTGCTGCATCATCTGACCAGGCGAAGCGAAGATTCTACTGCTCAACTCTGCAGGGTGGCAACATGGGGTGGTCATGAAAAATCGAAATAAATGAGAGTGTAATGAATGAAATTATCTTTAAGAATATTATTGAAACAAACACGCACAAAAGCAATGTCTTCGTCCATATTCGTCCATATTCCGTATATGTGTGCATTTTTGTACCTATGTGTGTGTCTGTGTGCGTGTGTGTCTCATTTTATAAATATCTTCGTGTCTGTATGTGCGCGCAGTTGTTTGTGTTTGTACACGTGTATGTGATGTGTCTGTCATTGTGTGAAGTATTTACGCGTGTCTATAAGTTTATCTCTCTCTCTCTCTCTCTCTCTCTCTCTCTCTCTCTCTCTCTCTCTCTCTCTCTCTCTCTCTCTCTCTTTCCCTCTCACTTTCTGTTCTTGTGAGTACGTTTGTATGTATGTGAGCGTGTCTTGTTCTCAGGGTTTGTTTTTGTGTATCCCTCTCTAGATTTCGTATGTGTGTACATGCTTGTGCCCATGTGTGTATGCGTGTATGTGTGTGTGTGTATGTGTGTGAGTGAGTGTGTGTGTGTGTGTGTGTGAGTGAGAGTTTGTGTGTGTGTGTGTGTATGTGTGTGTGTGTGTGTTTATGGTATGTGTGTGTTTAATTGCGCGCAATTGTGTGCATGTGTACACGTGTATGTGTTGTGTCTTTCATTTTGTGTAGTATTCATGCGTGTCTGTTAGTCTCGCTCTCTCTCTCTCCCTCTCTTTTATTGTGTATGTGTGTCGCACTCGCTCTCTCCCTCTCTCTATATGTATGTACGTATGTTTCTCTCTATCCGTCTGCCCCTCTGTCTTTATATGTATTTGCCTCGCAGGGTGGCGACGGGGTCGGCGTCGGTGCCCACACCTGTATTATTCCCGCTGCCCGCCGCTTGGGCGCTACTGCCCACCTCGCCGCCCTCCGAGCCTCCCGCCGACTCTGACGCGCCATTCGTGTTGTGTCGGCGGCACGATGACCTATCCTCCGGTACATATTTGCAATTCAAACTGTCCGCCCCGCGCCCGTGGTGGCTGTCGGTCGTGCGTACGTGCGCTGATCGGAGTGATGCTACTGCGAAATGGCGAGAGCATCAGCGGTCGGTGACTCTGCGCAGTACCGCGATGGGCGGTGGCGAACAAATAATAGCAATTTTGCGCCAATCTTAGCGGTAATGAAAATGACGGAGGCAGATCCTGCAGAATTGTGCGGCGCTCCCGCGCACGGGGAAAAACCTCCGGTAAAACGGGGTTTTGCCTCGCATTCAGCAAGTTTCCATATTGTACGTAGCAGAGGGGTAGCGGTGTGTACAGTGTATACACTGTCCGTTATTTTGACGTACAGTGTATACACCGTCTCAAGTCCTAGACAGTATATACACTGTCTGAAATATTGCGAGACAGTGTATACACTGTACACAAACAGGCGTACAGTGTATACACTGTCTCAAGTGCTAGACAGTATATACATTGTACGTATGGTGTATACACTGTCGCAGTTTACACTTGGGGTTTAACATATATATTCGCATTGCATTTTTCTGTACGGGTATGGATCCCGGATAGTCTACGGAGGCAAGCGGAGCCTCCCTCGCGACGCCAACCATTTTTGCACGGCCGCACCGTGGTGGCCTTCGAGAAGCACACACAAGATGCTCGATGCCCAGGACTAGCTAGGGCTGAGCTCGTGGCGCAATTGGCGCAGCAGGGATGGCCGGACCAGCTGATGTAGAGGCGAGCGCGCCCCCTGGTCTGCCCCATCAACGCCTCACCAGCGCCTCTCGTGCGAGCGGAGCAACATCGTCAGAGGGCGGCGACCGGCTTTTGGCACAGGCTCTGCCGCGCGTGAGCAGCGCTGGGGAGTTACTCGAGCGATGGCCGGCGGGGCACCGCACGTTAACTACATCCGCTAGAAGGGTGCGCATCCTGCTCGCCGTCGCCCTCTTGGCGCTCGCAGTGGTTGCGATTAGCGCGCGACGCGCGCCTGCCTCCCTCCTCACCCTCCTCGCGCTTTACTACCACCCGCTCCTCCCCCCGCTAGCGCTGCTGTGGGGGTGGGCGGTTGCAGTGCGTGTGTGGGAGGCTCATCGAGTCGACTACGGCGCTTGTTTCTCGAAAGAGCAAAGCACCCTGCTGCCAGGCCACCATCGCCTCGCCGAGACGGCTGCCGCACTCAGCGCCGCTGTCGCTCTCAGCGCCGGGCTGCTCTGCGTCTCGACCACCACAGGCTGGGCGACCGTCGCCTCATGCGCCCCACCGCTGCTATATTTTTGGCTCGCCAGTCTTCTTTTTTTCCGCTGGGGCGGTGCCCTCTCGCCACAGGCGCGCTTCCTCTTCGCTCGCACCCTCCGCCGCGCGTTGCTGCCCCTCCGCCCCGTCGAGTGGGCCGAGTTTCTGTTAGCCGACGTGCTGACCAGCCTATCTAAGCCGCTGTCCGACATCGAGCGTGCGCTGTGCCACATGGCGAGTGCCCCCGCCACCGTCGACGCAACCTGCTCTCCCGCCTCCCCCGCAGTCGCACTCCTCATAGCCACCCCCTACCTCTGCCGACTGGCGCAGTGCCTTCGCTGTTACTCCGACACAGCCGCACGAGGCCACCTCGGAAACGCAGTCAAGTACGCCACCGCACTCTCCGTCATCGCCCTCTCGCACATGCACTACCACGTCACCCCTGAGCAATGGATCGCCACGTGGCAGCCCACATGGGCCGTCACCGCGGCCCTCAACACCGCCTACAGCATATACTGGGACACCGAGCGCGACTGGGCCGTGCCGTGGATCGCACACGGCCATCCGCTGCCTCGCCCCGACGCAAAGCCGCGCCGCCTCTACGGCTCCACCGCCCTCTACTCCGCCGCGGTAGTGAGCAACGCCGTGCTGCGCGTGTCGTGGGCTTACAAGCTGTCGCCGCACCTGCGCCACATCCGCGCGCTCAGCCTGGCGGCGTGCCTGGCGGAGGTTGTGCGACGAGCGCAGTGGTGCTTCTTTCGAGTGGAGACGGAGCTGTGGGCCATCGCCGACCGACAGGCCAGTCTGGCACACCGCGCGGGCAGCTGACGTCTGCAGGTTAAGGCGAGTAGCTTGGGTCGGTGAGGTTGAGCAAGATCCCGAGGACAAAGTAACTTCGAGCTGGTCACGTGGCAGTCCGTCAGCGGCGACCTACAGTCCTACGCTGCCTGTGCTATGAGAAGAGAAGGCCATTATTCAGGCGCACAGAGGGCAACCCTGTGCTAAGGCTATTACATATGTATATCATTGTATGTTCATTGCCATTGATGTTATTTATTTGTTCTAAATGTTTTGCTGTAACGACTACTGTTCCTTATTCTAATTCGGTGTGGAGCCGCGGATGCAGGTCAGAGGTGCATGCACTGATGGAGAGCTGCTGCGGATTTAGGGTTTAATGTTTTGAGATGTATGCTCGTGTTTGTAGGACAAGCAGAGGAGAAAGGGGGGGGGGGGGGGGGGGGGGGGGGGGGGGGGGTAGTATTACAGAGGTGACTGGAGCAGAAGGGATGTATGCAATGCATTGCATGGGCGGAGAGTGGGTTGAATGGCGATCGCTGGAGATTGGGTCGCGTTGGGGTGCACTTGGAAGGCCATGGAGTGGGGCCCCTGCGTCTCGGTGGTGTGTAGTTGGGGCGGTGCAGTCAGCAAAGGGCAGCGCAAAAGGCCCGCGGTGTTAGGTGGCCCACCGTTGGGGTGCGGTGCATCATCATTCAGCGGTGCTTACAATAAGAGTATTGAGAGACATGAGTGAGCGACGTCGCAGCTGAGCCATCTAACGACGAAGGATGCAAATATGGCAATAAAGGAAGGGGAAGGGAAGAACAGCCCATGTGTGTCGCATGATGTTGGATTTGACAAGGGCAGTGACAATGAGCAACTATGTGGGAGCATTGGTTAGAATAGGCCAAAGTAGTTCGAGGGCTGTATGCCTTCGTTCCGTGTCACGTCGGTGGTATTAAGCGTGGCGCGCTTTTGGTTTGTGTTAGGTGATGCCATGGAGTTCCAGCCAATTGTCTGCGCAATGCGAGCGGCACACGACATGCGAGCATGAGAATAGGAACACAGAGATGAGGTCCCACCCCTGATGCCACCTCCCCGTAGATGACAAAATAAAACGAGTTGACCCGCCGGCAAATGTGGCCATCCTCACCTGGCTCTCTTTGATCGGCCGCCGCAGGCTCTCCATCGGTTCGTACTCCAGGCGTCGGTGCTTGGTCAAGTCGGTTATGTAGGCCTTGTGGGAGACGTAGGAGCGCGGCAGCTTCGGGTTGGCACAGCGCTCTGGGGACAAACCGAATAAAATCGGAATGAGCGCGCACGCCAGTTTGGGCACCCCGCTCGTTATGGCGACAGTGATTTTCTAAGGGGAGAAGGAAACGCGTGTGTGGGGGAACGGGGGGGGGGGGGGGGGGGGGGGGGGGGGGGGGAGAGAGAAAGAGTGCTTGCGTGTGTGTGTGTGGGAACGCGCGCGTGAGTGTGTGCGTGCGTCTCTCTCTCTCTCTCTCTCTCTCTGTCTATCTACAAGTGGGTATGCGCGTCTATGAGTGCGTGTGGGTATGTGTGAGTGAGTCTCTCTCTCTCACACTCTCTCACTCTGTTTGCGAGTAAGTATGCGAATCTATGAGTGTGCGTGAGAGAGAGAGAGAGAGAGAGAGAGAGAGAGAGAGAGAGAGAGAGAGAGAGAGAGAGAGTGTGTGTGTGTGTTTGTGTGTGTACGTGCGTAACTCTCTCTCTCTGCCACCCCTCCTCTCATTGTCTGTGCAAGAATATGCGTCTATGTGTATGTGTGTGTGTGTGTGCATGGATGTGATACAAAGTAACGCACCTCTGAGAACATTTGAGTAACGCACTTTTGAGCAAGACCTCTCTATATCTCTCCCTCCCTCTCTTTCTCTTTCTCTCTTTCTTTGCGTTAGTGCGAGTAAGTATGCGTCTTCGTGAGTGAGTGAGTGAGTGTATGTGCATGTGTGTGTGTGCGTGTGTGTGTGTGTGTGTGTATACTTGCATACACAATAAAAGAAAGAGAGAGGGGGTGGGGGCGAGACAGAGAGAGAAAGAGAGAGAGAGATAGAGAGATAGAGAGAGAGGGAGAGAGAGGGGGGGGAGAGACGCACGCACGCACGCACACACACACACACACACACACATAGACGTGTATACTTGCATACACAATAAAAGAAAGAGAGGGGGGGTGGGGGCGAGACAGAGAGAGAAAGAGAGAGAGAGAGATAGAGAGAGGGAGAGGGGGGAGAGACGCACGCACGCACACACACACACACACACACACACACACACACACACACATTGTAACCCACCTTCTAACCCCCCCTACCGGACTAGAAGGGGGGGTTAGAAGGTGTGTGTGTGTGTGTGTGTGCGTGCGTGCGTGCGTCTCTCCCCCCCCTATCTCTCTCTCTCTCTCCCTCTCTCTCTATCTCTCTCTCTCTCTTTCTCTCTCTGTCTCGCCCCCACCCCCCCTCTCTTTCTTTTATTGTGTATGCAAGTATACACGTCTATGCGAGAGAGAGAGAGAGAGAGAGAGAGAGAGAGAGAGAGAGAGAGAGAGAGAGAGAGAGAGAGAGAGAGGAGGGACTGTGTGTGTGGATGTTATACAGAGTAACACACCTTTGAGAACAGCAAGGGAGCGGAGAAACTCATCACGGGAGATCGCAGCACTGGTCTCCGAGTCCGTCATTCTGCAGTAGCAAGAAGGAAATTTGAGTGAACAGCAAGCTGCGCGTGGGATTACCTCAATCATTTCCAAAACACTAATAGACCATTTCATTCTTAGAAAAATCAACTAACGCAAGTTTTAAAAAAATGTGTTCAGATTCTCTGCACATGTGGAGTAAGGGACTAGGAGAGTGCGGACGCGGGTCAAGCAGTAAGACAGGAAATGGGGGCGGGGGAGGAGGGGGCTAAGTACGTGAAGAATACATCTAGCTCTTCCGCGGAAGGGTCTCGCCCCAGGACGTCGAAGAGGATGAGGTGAAGGTCGCCGCGAAGGACGTTCTCCAAACCGTCGCACTGACAGCGTGGCAACAAAGACGACCACGGGTCAGTGTCTGCGACAGACGAACACGGTGATAGCTAGAAAGGGCGAGCACAGTGGGTGGGTCCACTGCTATGCCATCTAATCAGTAGCATAGCGGCCCTCGCTTCGGCTGGACGTTGACAGGTAGCAGTGCCCGTACCTGTAAGTCGAGGGCCAGTGACGTGTCGCCGATGGCATATTTGTCGAACGCCTCCATAAACTTATCGTCCGAGATGCTTCCGAGCGATATCGGATCCTTGGGCGTGAAATCTTTAAATACATCGCCTCCCCCCAGATACGTGAGCCCAAAGAACGCCATGGGGCCTGACTGCGGGCCGCTGGGCCGCTGCTCCTACTCGAGTTGAACGGCGGACTCGACGTGGGAACCGAACGCTACTACGAGCGACAGACAGAAGCTTCGCGGCCCCGACCTGACGCCTCCTAATAGCGGAGTTATGAGGAGCGCACACCGGGGCTTGCGCAAGGTTGTAAAGCCGCATAAATTATAAGGTTGTTTCTTATTGCTCCTTCAGTGGTTTGTCTGCTGCAGGAGATTGATTGGGAGACAGTCAGACAGACATGTGCAGCGCATGTGTGCAGTGCTTCAGAATTCTCATCTTTCGCGGATGGTGGCTAAATTCATCTAAGAACCGGCCTTAAACTGTGTACAGGTAAGAGACAAGCAGGGAGGGAAACCCTAACTACCCGGCACTTACCTGTAGCCCTAACCCCTCACGCTACCCCCAAGTCACTAGATATCAGCAGATCCGAAACCCGGGGATAGCTGAGCGGTATAATACCATCCCCGGATTCGAACCCGCGTCACTAATGAGCCTGAGAAGTATCGCTTGGAATTAAACAAGTGCTTCAGAATTGCCGGCCACAATTTATTCGCAGTAATTATTTCGCCTTAGTAAGACCACTCCGCGGCTCACGGCGGCCGCATGTCATGATCAGCTCGTTACATTTAATTACAAAAACACGATGGACAACGAGGACTGATGCGAAACATGGGCGAAAAAATAGGGCAAGCAGAGTGACACGAGGGAAGTGACGGAATCCAAGCCACGGTAAAGTGAAGCACTGCATTGTGCACATACCTAGCAGAGAAAACACATGAGAGCACGAGAAATTCCGACACGACGCGGAAAACACAACGCGTGGATGGAGGCGACTAGTTGCGCCTGACGCGTTGTGCGGGGAAACATGGAGACGCTTGCGGCCCATATGGATGGCATGCATGGCGCGGATGAAAGGCACCGTGGCAAGAGAAGGCATCCCAGTCGAGGAAGAAGCGGCCTCCACACATCCCGCGCAAGATAGACGTTGTCCGCGTGAGCGACATGGACGGCGAGAGAGACCTTAAGGCGCCGGGAGGCCTACAACTTGCCCACACGCATCTAAGGTTGGCCACTTTGTAAAAACCGGCGTGGCGTGGCCGCCGACAACATCAAATTCCGTGACCGCAAAGGAAATGAAGCGTATGTATGTCGGGGAGATTCCACACCCCCTCCGAGAAGGTCGAACTAGGCCTTCTCAACATAGCTTGGAGCGATTTTCGGAAGACGGCGGAGGCTAGAAACGCCGAACAAACCGGAAACCACGGCATCACGAGCAAGTTTCGAGCCTCGGATGTCGCGGTAGTGCAAGACACCCACATTCATAGGGAGGCCATCGTTGCCGTTGGGGAGTTTAACTAACATCGTGGGGTCCGTGAGAACCTCGACGTCAACCCCGAGTGCGCCGCGAATCTCGGAGATGATTTCCGTAATGGCCGTTACTAACCAAGTGTGCGCAGTGTGGACCGAAGCCGCTCTGCCGCATCGATCCAAGTTGTCGGCAAATGCAGATGCCAAAGCGTCATCCGACATGTCAACACCCGCCGTGATGTCAACCCCCTCCCCCCCGCTATTTCATTCAAACCCATTCACATGTTTTCAGATATTGCTTTTAAATCAAAGAAGTGGACACCATTTACAATATCTCAACAAAACAAACACATCGTACAAGTATTGGTACGGAATCGTATTGGTAGCGACCAAGTCAACGGCCAAGCAATAAGGCTAGGCAGAAGCTACGTTAGCCAATCTAAGTGCCGGAAATATTCAGGGTTTCATTATTTCATCAAAGACATGTTTAAATTAAGTGGGAAGCTACGTTACCGATTGAAATTGAAACTGAAATGTTTTACAACATGTACCGGGTGAAACCGGTTGCTGTCTTTGGGCCCTCCCAACTATGCCATGCAAAAAACTTGAAGTTAGGGCTAGACCGTGAACCGCCTAAATCTAACCTCTCCAAAGGTTCTTGTGGATTTTTACTCCCCCCCGGGGAGTGTGTCGTGCGTGAGGGTGGCAACACTCCGTCAAGGGCGCGTGTGTGTGCGGTGAGTGGATGTGTGGCGTGTGGTCGTGCGAGATTTGATGCGGTAGACAAGAAGGAGATGATGTAGCCATTGGACCGTGTGCGTGTGGAGTTGTATTATGAGGTGTGTGGTGCCGAGTCGTGTTCTCGAGACGAGTTTGCCACGAGGGTCAATGCCGAGGGTGAAAATTATTACTGTGGATGTGTGAGGTACTTAGGTGTACATGTGCGACTCATGACTATGGGAAGAATGTCGACCTTGGCACTTGGCATGTGAAGTCGAATGGCATTGGCGAGGGGCGTGTATTTATCGAGAATAAGTTGCGTTGTGTGGGAGAGGTTGTGGTCTATGCAATACTTCCAATCCCCTATCTAAATATTTTTAATCGAGGAGTAACGTCGTCAGCCGTTCGTATGTCCGACGAATCTAGGTTCCAGGAGCCGGATGGAGTCGGGTTGTGTGCGGGTGTCGACTATGAGTGGAGTATGTCTACAAGCAGAATGGCATGGCATGGGGTGAGGGAGTGGGTCGAGAGGCCTTCGTCGGCAACAACTAGACGGGTGGGCATGTGGGTGGGGTGAGGGAGGTGGTAGTCAAAGGGGGTGATGATGAGTGTGGTGGGTGTGAATGGTTTGATGGGCGGTTTGTTACCAAAGTCAGCCGTTATGGTGTCCCATCGACCTCCGTGGTCGCGTTCCATGAGTGAAAGGAGGAGTTTTAGCGCGTTGTTGTGGCGGTCATGTCTAAGGTCGGATATAGAGGGGCAGTTACCGGCCACGTGGGCGTTGCTGGTGAATTGACCGCACATGGGGCAACGCATGCTGGGGTTGTGTGAGAGGAGGCGGATGTTGTGTAATCCCCACATGAATTCTTGTTTGTGTTTGAATTGGATATTGGTTAATGGTGTGTGGCTTATGTGGAGGGTGAATTCCGCCCCGTCCGCAACGGCGCGGGCGAGGAGGGCGCCGTGTTTGGTGCTTTGTATGTGTGCATCGGATTTGAGGTTCTCACGTTGCCACTATATAGCACTCTCTGGCTTTAGAAGCTTTGTAGCCGCTCACTTGCTATGAACAAACCCCGTCTCACCATATCCGCGCCGGCTACACTAAAACGGATATGACAATTTCTTAACGCCCATCCCCACCCTCACGGTCCCACTAGATGGGGCATATTGGCCCACTTTTTCCTTTTTCGTTCTTGCCAACTTATATCCAACCATACAAGACCGCCGCTAGCAGATATCCACACCGGCTACCCTCGATTTGGAGGGATTTGGAGCCGATGATCTAGTACGATGGCGTCCCTACGATTCGTAGCTTCGCTTTTCGAGCTCAATCTCTCACTGTCGCCGGTCTTATTGCTATCGGATACCCTTTCGACAGGATTCCCGCAATTGCTCTTGATATTTGAGGTTTTCTAGCTTGTGGTTGTTGTTCGTGTTGATGCGTCAAGTGTGCCCAACCCATGGTGCCATGCGGCATGTCGCTAGAGCTTAGGGGCGTGGAGTGCGCTTCTTTGACGCATACTTTGTACGATTACGAATCCGATTAGCATGATTTGCATTTCAGTAATGGAGTAGTTTTATACCTTTTTAATGGTCAGAGTGAGTCAAATATAAAGGTTTGCATAACCAACTCCCATGTGTACGGGACAATGACACTAGCGGTTATTGTTACCGTTATAATAGCGGCGCATAGCACATGCAAGGCAACCACCTCGCATTGGCAGTTAGACGCAACCAACGACCAACGACTTCCCCAACGGTCAGCTCTAGCTAGCCCTCGCCTTATAAGCCGGAATTAGGCACGAGCCTAGCACTCTCTGCTTTCGCGCTCAGACAATCTAGGCTATTTATCCTCCAGGCCCTGCCTCAGGGGGTCTTTTGGTCAAATTGTAAGCAAGCTAAAATATTTGACAAAACGTACCCTAGGATAAATACAAAAATTAGCATTTCCTACATTGAGTTCGGGCCGATATCGTTTTAGCGGCTACATTGAAATTTCATTATAGCCAATATCAATTGACTAATGTAGCTTCTAGCTTGTGTCCGGCTCACCCGTCGTGAGCAACCGCCAAGGCAATAAACCCCGTGATTGGACTTAGTATCCTACCGTCACTGAACACCGTAAAATAATCCTAAGTACTGCTAAGGTACTTTTGAACCGCAAAACATGGATGGGTTGTTACTCGGTAGCTCGGATGAGCAACGCCGACCGTTCTTGCTTATCGGGCTTAGCCTCCCAATGAGCGATGGACAGGTGGTCACATGGCCCGTCGGACGACAAGCAACGGCTACCTCTTCCCACCCGAGCCTCGCTCACCCATGTCCGAAAACAGCATACGCAACAAGGCGCAGCTTTCCAAAATTTGAATTCTACCCCCCCGAGAGATTCAGCGCCACCCACTTCAAAGTCACATCGAGTTCCCCCCACAATATTCCCAAACTCCAACATTCACAATCGCTTACAAATTCCACCCCCCACGGATACGGCGCGCGACCCCGCGCCACACCGTGCGTCCGGACGTTCCTGTCCGCCGCCATCGAAAACCAGACCTAAGTCCCATCGGTCATGGTCGTGTGCCGCCAACACACGCAACCCACTACAAGCCCAATATTTTCTCCTATTTTTTACCCCACACCGCCCCATTTGTCGACCATACCACCTTGCCCACAATGTCCATGGATTCTAACCTCCTTGTCTCTTACAAGTAAGTGCTCCAACATGATCGGTCCACACATGTTCTCCCTATCGAGAATGCACACCCCAAGAACCGTTTCACGGGCCACCCGCTTACTCCCTTCCTCACGGCGGCCCAACTACCAAATGCAATCGACGACATGGGCACGGCAGAGGAGCCTTCACCCGGTCGTGGCCTCCAGGCACCCAGGTCCTCGCTTCTCCCAGGTCAACCATTGACATGGAACGGGCCGTTAACCTCGCAACCCGAACGATCGACCCCTAGCTCCAGACATGCCAGTACTCCACCGCCCCCCGACCTTGCTTGCCTCAGGATACATGGAGTTTTCCTCCCCGAATCGACGAGCTCGTCGGACTCGTTACTCTCCGTCTGCTATGTCGCTCGTCGCTGGCTCCTCGAGAGCCTCCACAAGCTCGACGACCTCACAACATGCACTAAAAATACAATCGGCCGGGAACTCGCACACCACACGCCATGGACTGCCTCCACCGCTCGAACGGAGCACCCGTCCATGGCCCCACACCACGATCCCCCCCGTACTAGCGTTGGGCTACCAAGAAGATTCAAATGGAAATCCCCACCTTCTACGTTGTGACTGGCCTATTATACCAACTCGCTTCACAGCAATGTGAACTCCGTTTTGCCGGTCCCGCACCACCTTGCGCTGCCACTCTCCCCCCCTTCTTCTCGCCACACTAAATTAGCAGAAAATACATTTCATCCGAGCAGTAACGTTCCCCGAACTTTTATGCCGTCGCATTAACATAAGATCCCCCCTCTTCGTCCCTCTCCGGCGCAGATTCGATCGCATTGGTACAAGCCCTCCTCACGGACCGCCTCGCGTTAGAGATCGGCTATGCAAGGAGCAGCTAACCGACTATGGCCACCCAACTCGCGGACCTTACGGAACCCACCAACTTTATCCTCCAATTCGCGGACGCCTTTCAACATGTCGCCAACCCCACCCCGATCGATGATTGTTAGCACTAGCATCCCGTTGTCTAGTGCTTATGTACAAGGTAGCTCATTATCATCCTAGTACTTAATGTTATGCTGTTAGCGGTACTCTATCCCTTATTATTAGTGGCGGTCGACCGGCCTTGCCGGTGCTTTCGCCGGCCGCCATCCCTCTCCTTGTCATTTTCTAGTCACCACACCCGGCCATCTTGTGGGGCCGGCACGACCCTACGTGTAATTATCCGTTCCCGACTCTAAAAGGTTATGGGCCCTCCACCAAGTTGCACTAGAAAAGAGCGTGTTTAAAGCGCTCGGCGCCACGCTAGTCCCACCTACTCCCACGTAAAAAAGCGTAGAGCGTGTGTAAAGCGCTCGGCGCCACGCTAGTAATTCATCGTCCAACCGATACCACGCTTCGCCTTTCATTTGGTTGTCCGCGACAGTCCTATCATCTCCCACGTAAGAATCAGAAGAGCGTGTGTAAAGCGCCCGGCGCCACGTTCGCCCCACCCAACTTTCTGTCTCACATAGCCTTCAGCCTACCGATGCTCTTGACCGGATGTGGTTGTTTAAAACCAACCCGCGAAATTTTGGCCCGTACGTACTTTAATTAGGACTTTTATTGTTTTTTCCTGTGCACTTAGCGACGAGCTTACCTTTCCCACGGCGAAAGGGGGGAGTAAACACGAGCAGCGCCCGTCTATGCTTTTGCGTGTCTACACGCTCCTAGCAATCATGTTGGCTTTGCTTTTTCCTCGCCCGTCGCTCTCGTGCGTCGGCTAATTCGCCCGCGGACTGTTTTTCCCACTACATGTCAGACTAGTACATTATGCAGTACATTTGGAACCGCTTCATATCGGCAACTCGCCGGTAGCGGCACGTTCCTGTGAGCGCATGTCGCTACACCTACCCGGCTTGAGACACACGCTACAAGCACTACACCTTCGACCAAGACGGCACCTTCCTCGACGCAAACTAGGCCGACGTCAAGACCTCGGCTGCCTTGAGGGGGGTGTTAGCACTAGCATCCCGTTGCTTAGTGCTTATGTACAAGGTAGCTATTTCTCATCCTAGTACTTCGTGCTATGCTATTAGAGGTACTCTATTCCCTGTAAGTGGCGGTCGGCCGGCCTTGCCGGTGCTTTCACCGGCGGCTATCTCTCTCCTTGTCACTTCTCTAGTCACCACACCCGCCCCCTTTGTGGGGCCGGCACGACCCTACATGTAACTATCCGTTCCCAACTCTAACATTGATGCCCAAAAAGCCTGCTGGGTAAATATCCTCAACCTGCCCGATAACCCCATCCTTTAACACTCAAGCCTTATACCACTGCACATTCCACCGCCTCATGCATTTCACACAACGGTACACCTCACCCCCAAAATTCACACCATCACCATCACACCTCCTCCCGTCACTGGCCACGTCCTAGGCACCTCCTAGATGGCCACATGCCTCACCACGGTACTCATACAATCCCCACAGTCTATCTCCCTCCCATGCATTGACGCTGACGGCGCCATTGGCATCTCCCATTGGCTCACTCTTCCATCATGTAGCACGAGAATACACACACCTCCTCTCCATTGCACACCCCTCCCTATTCCCTTCCTTTGACCTCTCACACCATACTGCACTCTGAAATTTCCCCGGCGGCTCCTACTTCCGCTCCCGCCCTTCCACCTCCCAACTCGTTGCCATCTGCATTATCATATCCGCCAATAGCTCGGCCACAGTTCCACTCAAACACACATTCCCCCTTGCGGATGATCCGACCCATCAAGACGTCGTACCGCTTGCTCTATGGCCAATTCAATTGTGGTTGGGTCGACGGTCTTTGTGATTTTTTCGATTCCGTTTCGACCACTTCACGTGTTGTACCCCCATCGTTACATGCACTACCAAACGAGTCTGCAACGTCCATCCCTACGTTACAACAACGACGCTTCCGCCGTGTTGACTGATCTCACAGAAGCTTACCCGTTCATTAGAACCGAGATGAACGTGCTGAAAATACCCGATGGTGGATAGCTATTTTTTGCAATATTCGACTGCGCTACGACACTTGACTTCGTGTCAAGTGATTTTCTACGACGCTTCCCGCTTCAGACACACAAATCCAAGATCAAGACCCCAGTTCGACTCACTATCGGACAACGTGTGACGTCTTCGACAGTCTCCCAGATTACTTTCGAACGGGCTCGATACGCATTCAAACGGATTTTTTTACGTCTTACGTGATTTACGCGCTGTTGACCTAGTGCTCGGTTACTTTACCATGGTTGGATGACAAGCAAGCTACTTTACAAATCGGCACGACGCGTGTCTTCACCTTCATGGACGGTACAACAATAGATATTCGAATACATGAGCGACGAAATGAGTGTGTTCTAGTATCGTATGACAAGGTTCAAAAGCTCATGCGCAAGACGCGCCGAAGCGGGGTCCGTAAAGCTGAGTTGTACGTGATTAACGTTACGGCATTACGCCAACTGCGGAACAGCCGGCAAAGCTTCACACTACAGAAGAGCTTGTTACAAATCAACGTCAGCGCTTCCAAACTTTACTATACGATGAGTACCCAGAACTGTTGCAGCCTCTCGCATCGCCGCATCTCAGCCGACAATGGGATCACGCCCTTGAAAAAACTTGCCCGATGAAACGTGAACGTCTTAGCATGTTGTCACATGCTGAGCGCGTTGAGCTTTATCGACAGCTCCATGACGCAATGGAGGTTGGCTGAATTCGTCCAAGTCGCAATGAGCTCGGCTCGCCAATTCTTTTTGTGCGAAACGCTGATGGCTCGCTACGACTTAGCATTGACTACCGTGGACTCAACGAGGTAAAGCGTAAGGACGCTTACCCACTTCCGCGTGTGGACGACACCCTCGATGAGCGTATGGACGCAAATTTTAACACTCACCTTGACTTGGCGATTGGCTTCTAGCAAGTTCGAGTACGTGAAGATGACATTTATAAAACAACGTTTCAGAAACATGATGGTCAGATGAATTGGGTCGCCATGTGATTTGGACCGTGCCATGCCTCTAGCTACGTTTTTGCGAATGATAAATGAAATCCTGCGCGAATTATTACACAAGCTCGTTACAGTCTATCTCGACGACATATGTATCTACAATCTTACTATGGAGGAGTACCTCGAGCACCTACGTCTTGTGCTTCAATGTTTCAAAGAGGAGGAATAGAAGTTGCATATTCATAAATGCTTCTTCGGTCTTCAAGATATGGAGTACTTGGGCTACATTGTGTCGGCCGGTAAAATTTTCGTTTCGACAAAGAAAGTCGAGGCCATTGCAAAAGAAGGTTCGCAGTTTCGTGCAAGTCTGGAACTTCTAAGCCAAGTTCATCCATAATTTTCATAATTTACCGGTAATGTACAACGGACATTTTAAGATCGCACATGCTTTAGGCATGGAGTCGGGAAGGGAACTCGGGAAGGGTGGCGATTTCAAACGGGGTGTCGGCGTCGGCGTCCATCAGCGACCTGTCGGAGGTCCCGAGCCTCCACTTATTACATGTGTCGATGTCGAGGACATGTTGGGTCCAGTGGAGGAGGAGTGTGCGAGGGTTTCGGTAAAGGGTTTTGTGTTTAGAGATGTGGAGTGATGGGGGGAAGGAGAAATGGTGAAGATGGGGTCCGAGAGTCGGGCCCTACCGAAGGTGGAGTAGTGGTGGGGGCGGATGGTGAGTGTGTTGGTGGCGTGGGTGTACCAGCCGCGGCGGGGGAATGTGTGTTTGAGTGGAACTGTGGCCGAGCTATTGGCGGATATGATAATGCAGATGGCAACGAGTTGGGAGGTGGAAGGGCGGGAGCGGAAGTAGGAGCCGCCGGGGAAATTTCAGAGTGCAGTATGGTGTGAGAGGTCAAAGGAAGGGAATAGGGAGGGGTGTGCAATGGAGAGGAGGTGTGTGTATTCTCGTGCTACATGATGGAAGAGTGAGCCAATGGGAGATGCCAATGGCGCCGTCAGCGTCAATGCATGGGAGGGAGATAGACTGTGGGGATTGTATGAGTACCGTGGTGAGGCATGTGGCCATCTAGGAGGTGCCTAGGACGTGGCCAGTGACGGGAGGAGGTGTGATGGTGATGGTGTGAATTTTGGGGGTGAGGTGTACCGTTGTGTGAAATGCATGAGGCGGTGGAATGTGCAGTGGTATAAGGCTTGAGTGTTAAAGGATGGGGTTATCGGGCAGGTTGAGGATATTTACCCAGCAGGCTTTTTGGGCATCAATGTTAGAGTTGGGAACGGATAGTTACATGTAGGGTCGTGCCGGCCCCACAAAGGGGGCGGGTGTGGTGACTAGAGAAGTGACAAGGAGAGAGATAGCCGCCGGTGAAAGCACCGGCAAGGCCGGCCGACCGCCACTTACAGGGAATAGAGTACCTCTAATAGCATAGCACGAAGTACTAGGATGAGAAATAGCTACCTTGTACATAAGCACTAAGCAACGGGATGCTAGTGCTAACACCCCCCTCAAGGCAGCCGAGGTCTTGACGTCGGCCTAGTTTGCGTCGAGGAAGGTGCCGTCTTGGTCGAAGGTGTAGTGCTTGTAGCGTGTGTCTCAAGCCGGGTAGGTGTAGCGACATGCGCTCACAGGAACGTGCCGCTACCGGCGAGTTGCCGATATGAAGCGGTTCCAAATGTACTGCATAATGTACTAGTCTGACATGTAGTGGGAAAAACAGTCCGCGGGCGAATTAGCCGACGCACGAGAGCGACGGGCGAGGAAAAAGCAAAGCCAACATGATTGCTAGGAGCGTGTAGACACGCAAAAGCATAGACGGGCGCTGCTCGTGTTTACTCCCCCCTTTCGCCGTGGGAAAGGTAAGCTCGTCGCTAAGTGCACAGGAAAAAACAATAAAAGTCCTAATTAAAGTACGTACGGGCCAAAATTTCGCGGGTTGGTTTTAAACAACCACATCCGGTCAAGAGCATCGGTAGGCTGAAGGCTATGTGAGACAGAAAGTTGGGTGGGGCGAACGTGGCGCCGGGCGCTTTACACACGCTCTTCTGATTCTTACGTGGGAGATGATAGGACTGTCGCGGACAACCAAATGAAAGGCGAAGCGTGGTATCGGTTGGACGATGAATTACTAGCGTGGCGCCGAGCGCTTTACACACGCTCTACGCTTTTTTACGTGGGAGTAGGTGGGACTAGCGTGGCGCCGAGCGCTTTAAACACGCTCTTTTCTAGTGCAACTTGGTGGAGGGCCCATAACCTTTTAGAGTCGGGAACGGATAATTACACGTAGGGTCGTGCCGGCCCCACAAGATGGCCGGGTGTGGTGACTAGAAAATGACAAGGAGAGGGATGGCGGCCGGCGAAAGCACCGGCAAGGCCGGTCGACCGCCACTAATAATAAGGGATAGAGTACCGCTAACAGCATAACATTAAGTACTAGGATGATAATGAGCTACCTTGTACATAAGCACTAGACAACGGGATGCTAGTGCTAACAATCATCGATCGGGGTGGGGTTGGCGACATGTTGAAAGGCGTCCGCGAATTGGAGGATAAAGTTGGTGGGTTCCGTAAGGTCCGCGAGTTGGGTGGCCATAGTCGGTTAGCTGCTCCTTGCATAGCCGATCTCTAACGCGAGGCGGTCCGTGAGGAGGGCTTGTACCAATGCGATCGAATCTGCGCCGGAGAGGGACGAAGAGGGGGGATCTTATGTTAATGCGACGGCATAAAAGTTCGGGGAACGTTACTGCTCGGATGAAATGTATTTTCTGCTAATTTAGTGTGGCGAGAAGAAGGGGGGGAGAGTGGCAGCGCAAGGTGGTGCGGGACCGGCAAAACGGAGTTCACATTGCTGTGAAGCGAGTTGGTATAATAGGCCAGTCACAACGTAGAAGGTGGGGATTTCCATTTGAATCTTCTTGGTAGCCCAACGCTAGTACGGGGGGGATCGTGGTGTGGGGCCATGGACGGGTGCTCCGTTCGAGCGGTGGAGGCAGTCCATGGCGTGTGGTGTGCGAGTTCCCGGCCGATTGTATTTTTAGTGCATGTTGTGAGGTCGTCGAGCTTGTGGAGGCTCTCGAGGAGCCAGCGACGAGCGACATAGCAGACGGAGAGTAACGAGTCCGACGAGCTCGTCGATTCGGGGAGGAAAACTCCATGTATCCTGAGGCAAGCAAGGTCGGGGGGCGGTGGAGTACTGGCATGTCTGGAGCTAGGGGTCGATCGTTCGGGTTGCGAGGTTAACGGCCCGTTCCATGTCAATGGTTGACCTGGGAGAAGCGAGGACCTGGGTGCCTGGAGGCCACGACCGGGTGAAGGCTCCTCTGCCGTGCCCATGTCGTCGATTGCATTTGGTAGTTGGGCCGCCGTGAGGAAGGGAGTAAGCGGGTGGCCCGTGAAACGGTTCTTGGGGTGTGCATTCTCGATAGGGAGAACATGTGTGGACCGATCATGTTGGAGCACTTACTTGTAAGAGACAAGGAGGTTAGAATCCATGGACATTGTGGGCAAGGTGGTATGGTCGACAAATGGGGCGGTGTGGGGTAAAAAATAGGAGAAAATATTGGGCTTGTAGTGGGTTGCGTGTGTTGGCGGCACACGACCATGACCGATGGGACTTAGGTCTGGTTTTCGATGGCGGCGGACAGGAACGTCCGGACGCACGGTGTGGCGCGGGGTCGCGCGCCGTATCCGTGGGGGGTGGAATTTGTAAGCGATTGT